>JACCPG010009036.1:0-22079 GCA_016069955.1 Drepana arcuata
GTCGCAACAACCCTCTTGTGGGAACCATATAAGAAAAAACTTTCCCGGAACGCGGTGACGAACAGCAATGCTCGTAGTGTCGCTGTACTTGTAAATACCTTCAAACTTTCGGTCCCGCGGTTACGTTGGTCCGTCCCTCGCACACGGGGCCGGATTTACGAAGTACGTTCCAAATTCCAATGCCAAGCTTTTATCTGAGTTTTGTGCTCTTTTTTAGTCTAATTTAAACTTTAAAGTGGTTTTTTTACGGTATAGTTGTTTCTGAATTTTAATCGGGTTCAAATTTACAACAAACCAGCATGCAGCGCGCCTGATTGTAGCGGCTTTTGTAGCCTGTAGGTTCTTGCAATACTCGACCTTATATCAAGAACGATTGGTAGCTATTCTTTTTAATATGAGGTTCTTGTAAGGGTTAAATTTATCACTTTTGGACCAAGCCTACGTTGCAACAGTGTTATTTGATTGCGATCTTCTGTGAAGTGGATATGCCATGCAATTTAAATATTGATAATTAATTTAATGAAATAAAACCGATCATTGTATACACAATGATCAGTCAAGCGTATTTACAAGTGACAAAAATTTTGGTCAGCGCTGTGTGGCAGCGCAAAGTCAATGTTTGCGAGCTAGAGCATACTGTGCGTAATGCAATTTGAATCGCTTCCGGTCGCTGTTAGTTGCGCAAACTCTATTACAACTTCCGGTGAGCTTAGGCGCAAGTTATCAAGCCTACGACGGAAGGTGAGTAGTTTATGCACTAAATATTTAGGAGATATATTTGAGTGCGAACGTGCTAGATGTCGAGTCTATAGCAGTTTCTCAAGTACTGGTTAGTACGTCGTATCTAATGCACACATCGTTAAATTTCTTCTCACTCGTATGCATTTTTTCCTTCACCGTAAATCTCGTGGCGCGAGCTATCACTGTATTGAAGTTCAGGGAAAAAACGAATTGTAATACAGTTACAATATTCAACAGGCTTCGACTTTGCCATCCTTTCGTTGCAGTTGACTACTCGACAACCACGGCTTTTGGCTCATGCATTCCTTCTTTTTTCAAATTAATCTATATATATATAGGAGATCCCATTTTTGAACTGACTCATCACGAAATCTCAGGAACTGTAAGGCCGATTGACTTGAAATTTGGTAGGAGTATTCCTTACGCGGTGTAGAGGTCAGCTAAGAACGGATTTTATGAAATTCCACCCGCAAGGCGTTAAATAAACAAAAACACGTTTTTCAACCATTGCTTTTGATGGCACGAAGTACCAATGTTATCTGGGAAAAACAATTGAAAGAGAGTCGTTCTTCACTTGCGTTTTAAAATAAGAATTCGATTCAATGTTTGATTTCAATGATTCAAATTTTTTTTTTAATCGATTATTTATACATTTAACTAAGTTATTTGTGACCTGGGTGTGTGGGTATTACCTATACACCTCTGCCTACCCCTTCGGGGACCCTTGTGGGAAGGCGTGAGGATATATATTATTATTATTTGTGACCTTTAAAATAATTTAAATTAGTTATTAATAAATTTATTTCAACGCATAAACATAGATGATGCTCAAATATAAAACAACATTAATTGGACACCAAGAATCGTATTTATTGCATATTGTTATGGGATACCATAGACGATAACAAGTAAAACTGGCGCGTACCATGGATTGATTATGGCGCGAAATACAAATGTCATCTGGAAAAAACAATAGCGAGAGAGTCGTCCTTCACTTACGTTTAGTAGAGTCGGGACAAGTCGGGCAATTTTTGTGGTTTTTTTTTCAGTTCGGAGTAACGATCTTAGATCGAATCCGCAATGAAGAGATTCTCAAATCAACGGGTGTGAACGGGGGTGTGATTGAAAAGATGAAGAAAGGCATGTTAGGTTGGTTTGGACATATAGAGACGATAAGATTGACGAAACAGATATACAAAGCGAAAGTGTGTACAAGAAGAGGCAGAAGAAGACCACGTTCCAACTACCTAGATGAAATCAATCGGACGCTCAAGGACGGGAACGTCAAGAGTACTCGAAACCGACGAGCATGTATAAAGAGACTGATGAATGTGTACGAGGCGCAAGAGGCATGTAAGTCTAGAGAGAACTGGGGCTCTATGCTCTCAGCCTACCCCGTTAGGGACTTGGCGTGATGATATGTATGTTTTTCAATTCTTTACCTTTATCTCAAGCCTATGGCAAGAAATCTGTTGTAACGATATTCACAACACTATAACTTCTAGAAGACAACTGTTGTATTATCTGTGACACACCGGTCCTATCCTGTGTTAATTCAGCTAATAATCTATCTCTGTGCCTTATTTCATCCATTACCGTTCTGTAATTTTTGCAAGCAATATATATTCTTATACTTTTGTTCGTAGGTAACACGTGAACGTACTGTGTTTGTCGTTTAATCGTTTTGCTTTGCTAATAATTTAACTATATGTATTGGTTTTTATGTTACCTATTTATTTTTTATACTTATAATATGCATCTTTATTATAAGGCTTTTCTTTTATTTAATCTTCTATAAATATAAAAATGAAAGTTTGTCCTTTATAGAATCGTAAACGGCTGGACCGATTTTAATAAAATTTTCCGTGTGTCTTCAGGTGGTTTCGAGAATGGTTTAGATTCACAATTGGACCCGATAGGTGGCGCCACTGGGTCCATGGCTTTTATTTTTTTCACCCAAGCGAAGCTGGGCGGGACAACTAGACTATATCTATAAATATATAGAAGATCCCATTTGTGAACTCACTCATCACGAAATCTCAGGAACTATGAGGCCGATTGACTTGAAATTTAGTAGGAGTATTCCTTACGCGGTGTAGAGGTCAGCTAAGAACGGATTTTATGAAACATTTTTGGCATGATAGAATGAATTTGACGATAGTCCATCCTTCAACGACAATGCGGGGGTGATAAATATTTAAAAAAAACTTTTGACCCAAAGCTCCTTTTGGTTTGAAACTTAGCAATATCTGTTCATTATTATTTAAAGTTTTTAATGATTGTATGAGTAATTATTTATACATTTAACCAAGACTTTCATAATAATTTAAATTGTTTCACCCATAAACATCGATGATGCTCAAATATTAAACAATATTAATATCAATCATGTAACGGAAACCAAGATTATTCGAAATTCGCCTCTTTATCAATTAGCTTCGTATAGAATATTTATTGTATGCTAGCTGTGCCTGCAACTTCATCGGCGTGGACGGCATTTTTATCTTTCGTAAAAATTGTTTGTTTTTGCAATAAAAAGTATTCTATGTTACTTCTTATACCTCCAAGAATATGTGTACAATTTTTTATGATGATCGGATTAGTAGTTTTTACGTGAAAGCGTAACAAACAAACTTACATTCACATTTATAATATTATAAGTTAGGATAGTAAGGATTGTTACAAGTAAATTGATAACAAGTAAAACTAGCGCGTACCATAGATTGATTATGACGCGAAATACAAATGTCATCTGGGAAAACAATTGCGAGAGTCGTACTTCACTTGCGTTTAATTTGTTGCAAAAATTCGATTGAAATGAAGTCCCTTCCGCTGTCTGTTCGCTTAGATCTTTTAAGCTATTCCGCGGATTTCAATGCGGTTATCAGCAATACATAAAGTGATTAGAGAGGAAGGTTTATATTATATGTTTAATGAATAAAGAAATATTCAAAGATTTGTAGTGTGATGATAGAAACATATTTTTGTGCGCTTAAATCGCAAACGCTGGATAAACCTTACGAGATAGATCAATTAAATGTACTACGGAATAGTATATCTTAAAATGATCGATAAAAATGTCCACGATAATATTTAATTATCTCTAAAGGATAAACCACCATAACCATTTTTATCTTTTACATAGTATTAGTATTAATATTGCACCCGTGCGAAGCCGGGGCGGGCAGCTAGTTAATAATAATTTTGTTTTAATTATTATTTTTAGAGCCGTGGTGGCCGAGTGGTTTGAGCAGTTGCCTGCGACGCAAAGGTCGCAAGTTCGAAGCCCGACTGTACCAATGAGTTTTTCTGAACTTAGTACAGTGATAAGTCACACCACGAGCTTTACGGTAAAACAAAATATCGAGAGGAAACCTGCATACGTCTGAGAAGAAAATTCAAAGGCGTATGTATAGTCGTGCTTGAGTAACGGCGATGGACTCGCCATCTGTCACATTGGCACCTAATATACCTCTGGCGGAAGTGGGTGTGTGGGTATTACCTATACACCTCTGCCCACCCCTTCGGGAACCCTTGTGGGAAGGCGTGAGGATATATTATTATTATTATTTTTTTCTTTATTTTTACTCGGAATATTTTCCGGTATTATACGATGACCACGGCCAAATGGTCATAATTATTTGTTGGAAATGTTTGGGTGTCGCGTTACTATTATTATTTTGCCTTCAACTGTAACTTTGTGTGCAAACAATCTTGCCTATTAACTTAAACATTATAAGGGTATATCTACAAACTACTTGGCAAACCTAAAGGACTAACGTTATCACGCTTTGTCGTGAATATTTGTGTTCCAGCTCCCAGCTTCAGTGAAACGTGAGGACGCATAATATAGCCTGAATGTGTCCATTCAGTTTGATATATTAATGTTTGTTTGAAACTATGATATAGAATCGTATAGTTATATGGAACCAATTGAAAATCAATCGTGGTCTTATCATTTATGTATAAAGCAGCCCGGTCATGGTTGTAGTTTCAAATCCCGCTGCTTAACAACACATAATAATTCCTTGGGTCAGTTCCACACAAATTGACTAGCCCTAAATTAAGCAAAGCTTGTGTTATGGCCCCTAGACAACGATATACATACTTTTATATATAGATATATACATAAATACATAGAACATCCAAGACTAAGGTACAAATACTCGTGTTCATAACATAAAAATGTGCGCTCAGCGGGAATAGAACCGCGACCTCTAGATTCGCAGTTAGGAGCTCTAACCACTGGACCAGACGGCCGTCCCTCACGTAGTATATCATCACGCCGAGTCCCTCAGATAGGGACACACCTACTCGTCGGTTTCGAGTACTCTTGAAGTCTTATTGCGTGGTCGATAGATCTTGGCAAAAATGTACATATTTTTTTTGTAACTTTATTTAGTCGCAAAATAAAATAATCCGTATTATATCGTCGATATTTTGAGTCTTATACTATCGATATTCTATAATAAATATATGTTTCCTATATCAGATTTGCGTCGATATTTTTGCATGTTTTCACCCCAGGTACATATGTCGATGTATTTTAGATGTAGCGATATATTTTACATTTACCCACCTTAGTTATACTTTACTTTTACTAAGATAGAGGTAAGAGATAAAACCAGCTTTAACCTCTATGATCGTCGAAGCTCCTTCCAGGAAGGTTCTTCAGTACAGTCCGTTATTGCAACCGCATGCTTAATTAAGATAAGGTGGGATGGAAGACTAATTGCTAACCCTTCGGTGAATTGAAACACTTTGTTATTGAAATTTTCTAAGAAAAGCTATTATGGTTGGTTGGCAAATTCTTAGATGTACGTATTTATTTATTAAAGTTTATAATAAGTACTTATACACCTCTGCTTACCCTTCGGGGACCCTTGTGGGAAGGCGTGAGGATATATGATAAGATACTTAGCCACATTAGTATGTGAAGCTATCATCATCAACATAATATCATCACGCCGAGTCTCTAACGGGGTAGGCAGAGAGTGTAGATCGCCAGTTCTCTCTAGACTTACATACCTCTTTCGCTTCGTCCACATTCATCAGTCTCTAATACATGCTCGATGGTTTCGAGTACTCCTGACGTTCCCGTCCTTGAGCCTCCGATCGATTTGATCCAGGTAGTTTGAACGTGGTATTTCTCTGCCTCTTCTTGCACACACTGTTGCTTTGTATATCTGTTTCTTCAATCTTTCTTCACTTATCCTTTCTATATGTCCAAACCATGTGAAGCTATTATAGGTATGAAGATATTAAACCGATGGGAACGTCAAGAGTACTCGAAACCATCGAGCATGTATTAGAGACTGTACACAACATAGGGCTTTCTCTAGAGAAGCTCTTCAACTAGTATTCAATAAGAAAAAAGTAGATCGACCGTTGCCCTTGGTGTTGCAATCCTCCATGAGGCGGACCGCATGCTTGGACTCAAAGTATTTTTATTGGTCCCAGCATCTACAATCGGTATATGGTTTTCCCCCTGCTTCTTTTCTTAGATACATTCGCAATGTATGTCAACCTTTTACGTATTGGCAGTAAACAAACATTGATCATATTACGCTATTGTTATTTGTTACTGAGTCAGGATAGGGTTCACGCACGCGTCGAAGGTTAAGAATAAGATCGCAGGCCGGTAGGTAGCTATTTACCTGGACAAATTGCTTGGAAGTAGCGCTCGATTGTGGAGAGAGAGAAGGTACAAAGTTAAATTTATACGTATTGTCCCGCTGAGTACCATATTGCGTAAGGAGTAGAGCGCCAGTTCTCTCTTGACTTACGTTCATTAGTCTATGTTCAGGCATAACTGAAGCAACCGACGTCGCCTTTACAGAATCAGCACCTAAATTAAGGTTTCCCCTTAACATCCGAATTTGCCTTCAAATCGCACTTGATATTTATTACACATACTCTTATTTTCACTTCTTCGCGCGCTTTTAATTGTGACCGAAAATTTAATTAGTATATTCGCATAATGTATTTTATTTCTCACGTATATTATAGTGAAGTTCGGTAAATATACTAACTTCTCATTAAATATACCAAATACATTGGTTCTACAAATTCAAACATAAGGTTATCCCGCAAAGTCAGATCACTCAAACATAATTTGGTACTTCCACGGCGGATTACATGAACAGTCTCTTTATACAAGCGTGCCGGTTTCTAGTACTCTTGACGGTCCCACCGGTGTTTGAACGTTCGATCGTAAAAAGTTCAACGTGAACTAAAGCCCTTGTGAAAAATTAATATGTACATTTCGCAAATACTGAGCCCGCTACCAGATGATGCAATCAATTACGGATGCAACAATACTCAGTACTTTAAGCCACGCTCTTACTGGCTATAACTAGAACTGAATTCCAGAACGTCTATGTCGTATAGCGGCTCATTACAAACATCTATCAAACGTTATCATGGCTGACTAGATATCAATTTACAAGAGAAAAATGCCAACATTCGCGCTTTAAAGATGCCAAGTGTAAAAAAGATTCAAACGTAAAGTGTTTCATAGCAAGTTATCTATGAGAATATCTAAAATTATATATAAAAAAAAAAAGAATTAGCTTTATTTTTCGAATTTCATCGATCCTTAAAATAATTAATCAAATTGAAAATCATAATCTCTTAAAGCTATCTAAAAATGTTTTTCAATATAAATATGTTGGAATTGAAAAGTTCAAGAAAAGTTAACTTCCAAGACTAAACCTATCGGACACTCAGGGATCAGACGTCAGAAGGTACTCCACACCAGTGAGTATATAATTATATGATGAGATTGATAAGATGATTAAAACGAGAGAACTAACGCTCTACTCTCTCTACCTACCCCTCGAGGGATTAGGCGCGTTATATACGCATGTAGAAGTAAAAACAAAACCCATAGCAGATACGCAGATAAAAAAATTACGTAACGTTTTCAGGATCATACGGCGGAACCCTAAAGCAGCTCGTTAATCATTTCGCTAACAAAAAACCAGCCTTGCAGACAATATTTTTGTCGACTTTGTTATCGTATCACGGATGATAAATAGTTACTGCGGGAAGGAAACTGAAACCGAACCTTTCCAATATCAAACTGTGGAGGATTTAATTAGATCTTCACTTTCAGTATTGATATTTATAGAATCCCTTCTATAAATATCAATACTATTTTGTAGTGGTTAGCTAAATTATGATTACAGGTTCGAATCCTGGCATTCTGTGCGAGTGAGTTTTTTGGAACAATGATTTATCATACAACAAGATGTACGGCATAGGATTTTATTTTTATTTTATTTTCTTCTCGACGTATTCATATACGTCGTGCAGGGTTTCTGCACGACGTATATGAATACATAATTATGTTTGAGAAGAAATTCAAACACTTAGGTATTATGTACAGTATCGTCAACTGTCACGCCGCCCCGTAGGGGTAGGCAGAGGTGTGTAAGAAACACCGACACACTCTTCTTCCGCCGGAGATATATTTTGGGTACCAACGTGACAGATCGCGAGTCCATCGCCGTTTCTCAAGCACGCCTACACATGCATCTTTTAATTTCTCCTTAAACGTATGCGGGTTTTCTCTCGTTTCCAACCCACAGATTTTTTTGCCAGGTGATAGTATCACCAGAATGAGAACAAACTTAATAGTGATTCTTAAGCCAGAAGACCGTACTTTAAGGTTAGCAACGTGCGAGCGATACTTCTTTTGTTGCAAGCGTCCATAAGCATAGGTAACCGCTTACTATCAGGCCAAAAACAGCTTCATAAATTTATATTAGTCTTTGCTGCTTACGGATTAACTTTTTAATACTTAAAATAAACTTGTTAATCTTCATACTTTGAATACAACCGATGATGTGGCTTAACAAGACTACAAAGCCACACCTGCGTTTGACACAAACACAATAGCCTTAAAGGGTTTTAAGATTTTGTAAATCGATTCAATTTTACGAATTAATCACACCCATTTCGTTTGAATGGGACAGGAGAAGTTTATTTTTGATTAAATGTTCCATTTTCGTGTTCCTGTGTTTCGTTTTAGGGATATATTTATCTGAAAACAAGAGGCGTGGAGGCCGAGTGGTGCGAGTATTGACTTGCAACGAAAAATTGTAAATTCAAATGCCGACTATACTAATAAGTTTCCTTAACTTAAGTATTATGCTTTACGGTATTTAAATTCAGGCACACACTTCGAGCTTTACGGTGGCCGAAAACATCGAGAAGAATCCTGTATACACATATAAAGAAGTACTAAAACGTATCTATAAAGCTTAAGAAGCGGTGGTAGACTCGCCATCTGTCACGTTGGCACAAAAATATGTCGTTGGTAAGGAAAGGGTAATTACATCTCCGCCTGCCCCATGGGGACACTTTTGGGTAGGTCGAAGATATTCAATAAAGAAAGATCATAAAAGGCCTGGTGAAGGAACATAGTGAGGACACTTGCATATTCTCTTCTTCTCTCTCGTCTCTCTCTTGTATTCTCTCTCGTCAATGACGTATCTAAATCTGTGGCTGAGAGGCGATAAATTGACACCTAGCACCTAGTACCATCACATATTTATGATAAAGATATACACTCAAACTCCAAAACAAATACGGCTTCCAGACAGTATTTGTTCTATGCAGTGATCGCACACGTGACCCGTGGCATAGCAGCTAATGGATTTGCAGTAGTCTGCTAGAAGCCAGCTTAAAATAATCAAATCTGTATATATATAAATTTGACTCATATAATCCGCTTTAAGGATTGTTATTATAAATTTTTAGTATCATTTAAAGTTTTTTAACGAGCAATCTCGTCCTTTCAACTAATGCGCCTCAGTGGAGCGTGTCGGAGTATACGTAGTTTCATATAAATTTAATGTTTGAAAATGGAATGTCACGAATTAGTTTCATTGGAGCTTGCAGTATGCGACGCCATATTCAAAATTGCAGAATATTTCGTATTTACTCAATCATCAGGTATATAATATCCACCCAATAATTCCAGATTTAAACCAGCTAATGAAATCAAAATTATTTTATTAATGAATATTTTTGTTTCAGGTAAACGTCAAACGAATATATAACGTGTTCTACAATAGTGTAAGTTTTTATCTTTATATTACTAGGTGGGCATGCGTCCAAGTCTTAAGTTTACCCTTTAGGACACCTATAAAATCACAACATGAAACTTGACTACGGTGATGTATGCAGTTATACGGTGATTTCAAAATGAGAGTTTCGAGAGAGGTAGGGCATAACGGGTTTCCCGTTCAAATTTGGAGCTGCCCGACTGGGACAGGACATCCACCTTATAGAAGTCCGTAGACAAATAACAATTTTTTTTGTGTTGTGTTCCTACGCGGTGAATAAAGTTTTCAGTAATGAGCTCCTTGGGTAGGGGGGAGGATTGTCACATTGTGTTGGAAGCAGAGGGATTAAACCCATTATGCTGCCAACACACTATAACTCTCCGAACACAGAGTGGCAACGCGCAAGTGATACTACGGTATCGTGAGCGTAAATAGGCTGCGGTAACCATCAGGTGGGCCGTATGCTTGTTTGCCACTCTTTTTGTATAAAAAAAAAAGAAAAAGCCTAAGGGTTGAGGACAGCATCGTAAATAAATCAGCATACCTTCGAAAATAAATTAAAAGAAACACATTGATTTCCTAAAACACGGATAAAGCTTCGCCATCTTACATTGGCACCTGTTTATATCTCTGGCAAAAAGTGGGTGTCAATATGTCAACCTTCAGAGACGCTGGTTTTCTTGGTTGGACACCTTCGGAGATGTAGCTAATGAACGCGTTACAGCATGTAGTTTATCATCGACAATTCGAGCGCTTGCAACATAAGGGATTGATAACCCTCGAAAAAATTTTTCCGCACTCTTCTTGAAGAACTCTAGACTTGAAGTATTAAGAGCTATGTACTGACAAACCACGTGAACAAAAGAAACATTGTCTAAGTACCCCCCTCTCTACATTACACCCGACACTTGCTGACTGTGTTCATTAGAGCTGAGCCTTAAGGCTCGTCTAGTGGCTCTCGAGAGCTCTCCGCAGCGTAAACACACCTTACGTCAAGATTTCCCCGGCTTCTGGTGTGTATATTGGGATATTCCATGATACAAATCAAATTGTGTAGGAGTAAGTAGAATAGTTAAAATATGAACGAATTGAGCAGAACAATTCGCACAAAACTGTCCCGAAAATAGTTTTATAAGACTTATGTAACGTTAGCCGTGGTGGCCGAGCTGTTCGAGTAGTTGACTAGTTTGCAAGTTAGAATCCCGACTGTACCAATGAGTTTTTCGAAACCCAAGTACAGTGATTAGTCACACCGCGAACTTTACGGTGAAGGAAAACATCAAGAGGAAACCTGCATATGTCTGAAAAGCAATTCAAAGGCGTATGTATAGCCGTGCTTGAGTAACGGCGATGGACTCGCCATCTGTCACGTTAGCACCTAAAATATATCTCAGGCGGAAAGTGGATGTGTGGTTACTATACAGCCTACTGCCTAGCCCTTCGGGGACCCTTGTGGGAAGGCGTGAGGATATATGGATAATATATAATATTATAGTGTTAGGAACAATTTAGATTGGAACGTGCTATTTGTACTGCAGAGAATAGTGAAGTGAATAAGAATTCGACGTCTAGAAAATACAATTATATAGGAGTCACGAATTTAGGTACTAACGATATCGTGAAAAAAATATGCCTTTTAAAGGTTGATAGAAATCTGAAGTCGCAGTGCATAACGAGCCCATAAAATGGTTAGATGAATCATAACCGCTGTTAACTTTATCGTCACATAATATCCTGACTTGTAAAATATGTTTAAGGATTGGTTGTTGAAATGTTTCCATTGAATTTAAAAACCGTTATTATTTATGTGAATAAACTTTATTACGCGTCTCGTTATTTGTCCGCGATGGACTCCCAAACTACTTAGCCGAGTTCAATCAAATTTGCACACCGTGTGCAGTTTGATAGCTTACATCTCAATTTATAGTCGCAATATTAATTTATTGCAAATTATTTGTCTATTATTTGACAGTCACAATTATGGGGTTAAGAATTAGCTTTCACAATAGGACCCGACAGTAGGCGCTGCGATCGTGTTACGGGTAATTTCACTTTTTCACCCAAGCGAAGCTGGGCGGGACAACTAGTAAACTTATAAATATCACATACATGTATAAGTTTATTAAAACTGTTCTATATTCTGAGATACGTTATATGTATGAATTCAACGATTTCAATATGAGCACATACCGGGGACCAACACAGTCAGCACGGTTGGACCAACAATTGTCTGTTCATAAATTCAGTACACCCACAACGGAGTGGGTGGCACCCATTGACGCCGATTTATTGCCCCTGCCTGTTGACATAAAAAAGTAATGGCACCCACATAATAGAGTCCGAGCTCACAATCCCAATTGCTGGATATCGCTTAGTTACACATTGGGAGATGACTTGATTTTGGAGATTTTCAAACACAGTTTAGTCTCAACTCAGTACAATCAATATTATCAGAGGTATCGGTTGTACCGAGCACACTTTTATAATAGCTAAGACAATTCCACACAAATTGATACATCCCCAAATTAAGTAAAGCCTGTGTTATGGTACTTATTCGGTTAGTATGTTAATGTGTTGTTAGGTGAACTGGTTGTAATGGTCGATTTTGTTAAAATAAATTTTTTTTGCGATGCTATTTAGGTACGCTCGTATGTAACGTAGAACCGATTCAGTGGTAGGATGTACCGGGGAAGGGTGTGCTCTAAATATTCCAGATCTTACCAATAGTCTGACCATATTCTGCTACATATTGGGGAACTAACTTACATACATACATATCATCACGCCAAGTCCCTAACGGGGTAGGTAGAGAGTATAGAGCGCCAGCTCTCTCTAGACTTACATACCTCTTTCACTTCGTCCACATGCATCAGTCTCTTTTCGTTCCCGTCCTCGAGAGTCCGATCTATTTGATCGAGGTAGTTGGAACGTGGCCTGCCTCTGCCTCTTCTTGCACACACTTTTGCTTTGTATATCTGTTTCGTTAATCTTTCTTCACTCATCCTTTCTATGTGTCCCAACCAACGTAACATGCCTTTCTTCATCTTTACAATCACGCCCTCATTCACGCCAGTTGATTTGCGAATCTCTTCATTGCGGATTCGATCTAATATCGTTACTCCGCACATTTAATCTATTTATTTAGATTATCTATTATATTAGATTAGTCACACCACGAGCTTTACGGTGAAGGAAAACATCGAGAGGAAACCTGCATACGTCTGAGAAGAAATTCAAACTCGCCATCTGTCACGTTGGCACCTAATTGTAAAAGTTGGTACCTCTGGCGGAAAGTGGGTGTGTGGGTATTACCTATACACCTCTGCCTACCCCTTAAGGGACCCTTGTGGGAAGGCGTGAGGATATATTATATTATTAACTTAATCTATACATACACACTATCGGAACATTTTTTTGTGTGTGTATGTGTAAGGACACATAAACACTCAAATTTATAATACCACTATGATAAATGCTACTCGAGTACAGATATCAGGCAGTGCTCTTGTAGGGGGACTATTTGATCAAATGATTGGCCTGAGCTGAAGGTCGCGCGTTCAATTCCCGCAAAGAACAAATATGTTCGATTTAATCAATTTTACATTACATTGCATTTCAAATTAAACTTCAAGCTTTTAGATGTCAATAGACATTGGATAAAGAAGTTAATTGATATTTACAGTTAGAAAGCGTGCAACACATATAATATGTTCATTTTAAAAAAATCCAATTGAATCAAGCGGCTTAAACCGCGGGGCACAGCTGAGCTAAGGATATTTTGACTTCGACGGCCATATTCAAAATCCTTATTGCATGTGATCCATCATCATCATCATCAGCCCATCACGGTTTTCGTGAACGTTTTGTTCTTGAACAAGTAAAGAGATGAATTCGAAGCATAGAAGAAGGTCAGGCAATAATCAGGTCAGGTAAATTAATCAAATAGCGAGCGAATCCGCACGGTACAACTAGTATAGCCCAAGAGTTCAATGCCGCCATGAACTATAGAAATAACCAATCAACTTAATTTATACGGCCATATTTGCTCCTTCAGTTCGCAGATTCCTTTCAAATAAAGACAATATTTACTGGTATTATTGCCTTAATGCCAATAAAATCTTTTAGGTTAATTACGTTCACAACTTGGACGCGATTTTCGATGCTCGCACGAAGCTTATTAAGTCTGGTTACTATTTTTCTGATATTATTATAGTATACGATAGGAAACTTATTATATCTACTAATAAATTATTCCAATGTATGCTTTTTGATATTGAAATTACAGTTTTTTCTTAATGCGAAGAGTTCTTCAAACAATAATACAAATTATACACCTGCGTCTAATTGGGTAATCTCCGAAAGTAACTAACTAATTTTGTGCGGTGTAATTAGTTACTCCATTGCAACTTGTTTTTCATGTACACGTACAAATACAATCAAATTAATATACTGGTTATGATGATAATGTACAAGAAAGATCGGATCGGATCTAATGTCTTCTAGAAGTAATTGAGTTTTTTAATATCCACATGCGATGCAATAAAACGAGGCCGTGGTGGCCGAGTGGTTCGAATAGTTGCCTGCAATACAAAGATTGCAAGTTCGAATCCCGACTGTACCAATGAGTTTTTATGAACTTAAGTACAGTGATTAGACACACCGTGAGCTTTACGATGAAAGAAAACCGCATACTTTTGAAATGATATTCAAAAGACGTATCTATTAAAAAAAAGACCTGCCCGTTCATAATAGCAGGTCAAGTTATTTAAGTTTTTTTTTTATTTTTTTTATACAACTAGAGCGGCAAACAAACATACGCGCCAACCTGATGGAAAACGGTTACCGCAGCCTATTTACGCTTACAATACCGAAGTATCACTTGCGCTGTGTTCGGAGAGTTATACTGTGTTGGCCGCACAATGGGATAAATCCCTCTGCTGCCAACACAATATAACAATCCTTCCCCCTCCCCAAGGAGCTCATTACTGGAAACCTTATTCACCGCATAGGAACACAACACATATAATTATTCTATTTGGCTACGGACTTCTATAAGGTGGAGGTCGTGCCCCAGTCGGGCAGCTCCAAATTCGAACGGGAAATCCGTTATACCCTACCTCTCTTAAAATTTAATACTAATTATTTAAAAAAAGCTTTGGGGTAAAAGCATTTTAAAACGCAATAAATTGAAGGCACTGCCTAACAACGCCTTCAGTTGGGACGGGCCAGCCTCTATTTTCAATACGGTTTAATCCGGCTTAACTGACTCTAGAGATCTGACTTTGGTACCAAGGCTTCCGGTGTAATAAGATTTCATTTGTTTCGATATTACTAATGGATTACTCGATTGGACTTACTATATACTCATATGAATACAACAGTAATTAATATCTTGGGACGTTCGAGTCTACACTAATTGACCTGGATCCAAACTAAGCTAAACTTGGGAACTAGATAATGATATACATACTAATACTACGAAGAATCCACCTGAAGACAGAACATTTCATTAAAATCGGCCCAGCCGTTTAGGTGGAAGTCAGTAAAATACACACGCACAGAAGAAATATATATATATACAGCTTTCTCTGTGCGTATGTTTGTCACAGCTAGTATTTTTTTATAAAATCCACATTCATCAGTCCCTTCATAAATGGTCGCCAGTTTCTAGTATATTTGACGTTCCTATCCTTGTGATCTAGATATTTGTATCGTGGTCTTCCTCTGCCTCTTCTTACACACACATTCGCATTGTATATCTGTTTCGTCAATCGTTCTTCACTCATTCTTTCTATATGCCTGAACCAAAGAGACTACGGGCGTGTACTAGAATTTAATTTTTTTTATTTATATTTAATTGCCAGCAGTAAATTGCCAGCGCAGTCCAATTAATACTCCTTACACAAGACATGAAGGAGATGAGTTGGCGCTGGAACGATGAATAAGTTCAGACAAGTCCCCTGGCCCGAGAACGAGCTATGGCTTAGGCTAAGCTATTCAAAGCTTGCCTTCAGCTCTGTTACTTAGCATATTAAGCCTGCCTGGTAAGACTCTTTTAAAGGTTAATTAGAAGAGTCTTCGGCGTTACGGCTACGAGAGGAAATTAAAAAGAACTGTTGATCACTTAAAAAGGTTTTTAATCTTCGTAGATAATTTGAACACCAACTTTCCGCCAGAGGTATATTTTTAGGTGCCAGCGTGACAGATGGCGAGTCCGTTACTCAAGCACGACTATACATACGCCTTTGAATTGCTCCTCAGACGTATGCAGGTTTCCTGTCCATGTTTTCTTTCACCGTAGAGCTCGTGGTGTGACTAATAGATAATTTGTATTCGCGAATATGTCGTGAGTTCCTACTTTTATGAATACATATATATTCATGTCGTCGAGTCCCCCATGTAGTAGGCATAGAAAGTACACCATTCAAGACGTACAGAGTTCTTTTTCTCTTAAATAAAACAGATTTACAAAAGCCCAGATATTTCCGATCACATTAAATGAATACGTAGGTTTATTGCCCCCACTATCCGGAAATTCTGTAGGATTAGGCACGAAGCATTACATTTACCCTCAAATCGATTCTAAAGGCGTGGAGCTGTTCGCTCATTCCTTTTCTTTTCTCAATAATTGCTCTCTCGCTCTACACAGGTGCGTGGGATAGGGATAGATCCACACGTCATGTCGTTTAGAGAGATCTGATTTGGAAAATAAGGGATTTATTTATTCTGTGGACAGTTTATTTTCACGTGTTCGGTAAGACCGAGCAAAGTTTTACCGCTTTCGGTCTGGAATAGTGTAGTTTTACTTGAGGCGTGCTTGTAAGGATTTCAGCTGTGACGTTCAATAAATCCCTTTATCCACAATGCTATCTTAAAGAGACTACACAAGAGACTGTTTTTGATAACTTAGCTTAGAATTATGACGACCTAGTGATCAGAGGACCTGCGAATCTTGAGATTGCGGGTTCGATTCCCGCTGAGGGCAATTTGTATGATGATCACGAGTAATTCATTCCTTAGTCTTATCCTAGGTATATATTCATACTTTCACGCCTTATCAAAAGTGCTTAGCTAACACAATTTTCGCTGGAGATTTATTTTAAGTGCCAACGTGACAGTTGGTATGTCTATCTCCATTTCTCAACCACAACTATAGACAACAATCTCAATAAGTGTGTATATCATAGTGTATTTTCCATAGTACAGTAGTAGTAGCTTAATTTTGGACTACGTCGACTTACAAATTAAAAAAAATAATAATAAGGAACGGTCTACAAGCTATTTACTATGTAAATAAAATATGCTTTAAAAGCAGTCGCTAATAGTTGGAATAATTTTATATCACTGTAATTGATTCAGATCTCGTCTGATACTCGACCTTTAGGGGTGTCCTCTTCAAATGAGCCACAATTTTCTCTTAACGAGCAGCTGAAGAGAGGTAAAGCGCATGAATCTCCCTCTCGCAATCGGAGTTCTCTAACTGAGGCAATATGTCTTCCTAACAGAAGATAGCACACAAATGGCAGCTCCTGTATATTTTCAATAAGCAGCCGTCGGGCGAGTGCATAAAGATTGCAAGTTCGAATCCCATACTGTACCAATGAGTTCTTCTGACATCTGAACTCTGAAAAAATTCTGAACAGTGATTAGTCATACCACGAGCTTTACGGTAAAGGAAACCTGAATACGTTTGAGAAGAAAATCAAAGGCGTATGTATAGTCGTGATTGAGTAACGGCAATGGAATAACCATCTGTCATGTTGGCACCCAAACATATATCTCTGGCGGAAAGTGGCTGTGTGGGAACTACTTATACACATCTGCCTACCCCTTCGAGGACCCCTGCAGGCAACCAAGGCGCCACGGCTCTAAAAATGACAAAATCATTTTGAGAAATAAATGATCAGACGAAAACATGTTTTACGTTAAAATACGATTATTTTATCACTATGTAAATATAGTGGGTAGGAATCGAACCTTCAGAGATACTATGTCTAGTGTACAAACGAGAGATACCTAACATAATGAAGTGACTTATTCATGAAATCTCCGACCACTGCGACCGTCGGACCGCTTTTAATGACCATGAGTAAGAAACTTATCGCGCACTTCGTTAAACCTAAGTTGGAGTTAACTTAAATTCATTATAGACTATTCTATTTATAACATAGACTTTTTGCATTTAAACTCCAAACTTTTATACGTTTTTTAGCACGTACAGTACCCAATACTAACTATTATTAATAATAATAATAATTCATTTATTTCAGATACCAAAATCCATACATTAAAATATAAATATATAATAATATAATATCCTCACGCCTTCCCACAAGGGTCCCCGAAGGGGTAGGCAGAGGTGTATAGGTAATACCCATACACCCACTTTCCGCCAGAGGTATATTAGGTGCCAACGTGACAGATGGCGAGTCCATCGCCGTTACTCCAGAACGACTATACATACGCCTTTGAATTTCTTCTCAGACGTATGCAGATTTCTTCTCGATGTTTTCCTTCACCGTAAAGCTCGTGGTTTGACTAATCACTGTACTTAAGTTCAGAAAAACTCATTGGTACAGTCGGGATTCGAACTTGCGACCTTTGCGTCGCAGGCAACTGCTCGAACCACTCGGCCACCACGGCTTAGTTTAAATTAACCACGGTTAAGTTAAAATAAATCAAATCAAATTAATGTGCTTTGTGTACAGTGATTAACCACGAGTTTTACGTTGAAGAAAAGCGACGAGAGGAAATCAGAATACGTTTGAGAATAAAGTCAAAGACGTTTGTATAATAATGCTTGGGAAACGGTTATGGACTCGCCATTGGTCAGGTATGCACCTAAATGTCTCTGGCGGTAAGAGTGTGTGTAACTACACACCTGCTTATGCCCTTGTGGGAAGGCGGTATACCTATGTACACATATTAAACTGCGCTGGTTATGCAGGGATGCAGTCTCGAATGGGTAGGCTGAGGTATAACGTGCTTTTATTGTTAAGTATATGGTAAAGAAAGAAAGTAGTGTAGAGACAAAAATTGAGAAAGGTATGCTGAGATGGTTTGACCATGTCGAGAGAATGAATGAAGAAATTTCGTTTGATTGACAAAAAAAGTGTATAAGGCGAGTTTGAATGAAAGTGTAGGAAGGGACGTCTTGAAAAAAGGCCAAAAGAGCCGTGGTGGCCGAGTGGTTCGAGCAGTTGCCTGCGACGCAAAGGTCGCAAGTTCGAATCCCGTCTGTACCAATGAGTTTTTCTGAACTTAAGTACAGTGATTAGTCACACCACGAGCTTTACGGTGAAGGAAAACATCGAGAGGAAACCTGCATACGTCTGAGAAGAAATTCAAAGGCGTATGTACAGTCGTGCTTGAGTAACGGCGATGGACTCGCCATCTGTCACGTTGGCATCTAATATACCTCTGGCGGAAAGTGGGTGGGTGTGTGCCAGGTCAAGAGTACCCTAAACCGAAGAGCATGTATGAAGAGAATAATGAAAATGGACGAAGCGAAAGAAGTATGTAAGGTTCGTAGCAAGTGGAAAGAATTGGTCTCTGCCTACCCATACGGGAAAGAGGCTTGATTATGTGGATGTATGTATGTATGTAAAGTATTGTACGACCATCTATGTCTCTTTGGCCACGATTTGCAAACGTATTTAGAATTTCTTTTCACATGCTTCCTCTCGTAACGTTCGTTTTTCACTGTAACGTGGTGGGAAAACCAATTACTTTAAGTTCAGAGAATTGTATCACATTTAAACCTGCAATCGGAATTTGGCAAGTGGCTGTTAAATGCTCTCCACCACCCCGGCCCCCACCTAGTAAATGAATCGACTTCAACTTCGCTTTTAACGTACACTGATAGGTGCTTTAACAGATTAGTGCTAAATTCTCCCTATTCGTCGCGACAATAAGGTCGTTAATTGTTTACAACCTGTAGTCGATTTTCCAGTTGACTTGCCGCCCTTGTCGGACTATTGGGCTGGAAACTAGTCGATTCGGCGCCAGCCCTTTGATGTGGTTGTTGAGATATGTTGCGCCTTTGTAGCTCGTGTTACTTTTTCTCGTGTGAAGCCTTTTTTCACTGTTACTTACCTATATATGTTCGTTTCGTATCGAGTGGTAAATAACCAACTCTTATATTACACACTCGCACTGCGCGGTTCCAAAGGAGTTTCCTTCCGATGTTCAGGCTGTAGAATGATATCCCTGTTGGTGTTCCTTAGAGAGTACAACATGGAGATCGCCAAGGTGTGAAAATAATAGTGATAAAGGTATATAAAATGCCACGTCACTTTTGACCTCTGCTATATATCGATGAATAAGACAGATGTAGAACCGTTAGAATATCTATTGAATAACATCACGGCGAGTCTCTCACGGGGTAGGCATCGAGTGTAGAACGCCTCTCTAGACTTCTAGAGTGGCGTTCTACCCCGTGAGGGACACCTTAGAGTCACATACATAATTCTTTCACATTTTTCATACACATCAGTCTCTCGCCGGTGTATTATTTACTATAGGCTCCTCTATTACATACTATATATATACTATATACTCCACATCATATCACAACATTGAGACGGTCGTCTGTTCTAGTTGTTAGAGCTTATTATTATATTATATATTATTATTATATATATCTGTCTATATAAGTAAATATATTGTGGCTACCATAGTATACCATAGTATACCATAGTAGTTACCATAACACAAGTTTAATTCGGGGCTATGTCAATTTGTGTGAAATTCTCTCAATGTAAAGTAGGTGGTAGGACTCGGCGTGATGATGTGTATAAATTATTATATGAGCTTATACCTGTGTAGCCAAGATATATCATCATACTGCAGTCCCATTCAAATAGAGGGAATACAGCGGCATTCTTGACAAACATACCTTTATTGTTTTATCCATATTAAATGCCATCATTTAGTTCTCATAGTCTAATTTCGTTAGTGCGATAAAACGTTCCATTCAATTGTCTATAAATCGTTTGACAACAACAAGGGAAGTCAATGCAACGTATGTGACATCACTAAAAGATTTACGATGTACAATAAAGATAATGTAACCGGACGGAGAACGTTTTTAAGGCTCCGTATACCGCTTATGAAGAAAAATATGCACAGTCGGGAATTTGGAATGTGCCTTTGTCTTTCAGTATCTATGGGTCATGCCTAAGCCTATTTTCTGCAATGTGACAAATCCTACCAATAACAATTGTGAAATTGTATGTGACTGTTGTTACACATTACGCGAGACTGGCTGAAAGTTATTTTGTAAAATTTGGAACAAAGGTATGTTTTATACCAAAATAAATCTATTTAAGAATTTTTGAAGTGAAAACTTCTTCAGACGCGTTGAGCACTTTTTGGGTGAACAGTAATAATAGAATTCGCGTCGTCTTATACGAGCGCCTTCCATTAGCTATTTGTACATACATATCATCACGCCAAGTCCCTAACGGGGTAGGCAGAGAGTATAGAGCGCCAGTTATCTCTAGACTTACATACCTCTTACAACTAACTTTACGCGGGTGATACCGCAATGCACATTCAGTTAAGTAGGTAACAATTACTTTTAATTTATGGTGGCCTAGTAGTTTGAGTAATCTGCAATGTAATTTCGATTGCAAGTTCGAACCTCAACTGTACCAATGAGTATATTCTGAATGTAATCAAAACTTACTTAAACGCTTGGCCTCTCGTAACAAGAGGGCTGACGAATATTTTGCAATCAGCACTGCCATACAACGTGGCAATGCCGCCAGTCTTCTTGGCACTCTTGTGCGTGACAGACATTTCATACATTTACCAAAGAGTTTTTCTGAACTTGAGAACAGTGATGACTAATCACTGAGCCACGAGACACGAGCTTTACGGTGAAGGAAAACATCGAAAGGAAACCTGTACACGCTCGAGAAGAACTTCTTATGAATAGTCGTGCTTGAGTAACGGCGACGGACTAGCCATCTGTCACGTTAGCATCTAAAATATATCTGGCGGAAAGTGGGTGTATGGGTACTACCTATACACCTCTGCCAACACCCTCGTGGGAAGGCGTGAGGACATATAATTGTAAGAAATGCAATTAAAGACTTAACGACTAAAATATCTACAAAATGTTCACTAATAAAACACGTCCCGACAAAAAATACAACGCAATGCTAAATTAGCTCTTACTTTTGTGCAATAACTCAAACTAATTGTGCTTTCATTTGCTTTTTAAATGCAGTGAAATTTTCCGTTATTGTCCGCTTAAAA
>JACCPG010009042.1:0-13982 GCA_016069955.1 Drepana arcuata
TCCCAAATCGGTATCCCGAGGCAACGTGCCAAGAAGACTAGCAGCATTGCCACGCTGGATAGCAATGCTGATTCTCTGAGCGAGATATGTTCCAGTCCACTACTGTTTTAAGCACAACTATTGCAAAAGCGGTCCAGAAAGGGGAACGCAGAAGTGTGTAAGTAGTACCCACACACCTACATTACACAGGAAATATACTAAGGTGCTAACTTGACAGATGGCAAGTCCACTACTGTTCTTAAGCACAACTAAACAGATGCCTTTAAATGTCTCATAAAAGGTATACAGGTTTCCTTGTGATTCCAGTTTTCATTCATCATTTACATCTTCACACATGAAGAAACTCCACAACTCACCAATATTTGAGTCTGGTGGTCACCTGTAGGGGATTGGGCTGCTCTGGATACACCATAGACCACGCATCGTACAAGGCTTTCAGCCCAGCCGGGACTAGTCTATCTGGAACAGTTAATTTTGATAACTACTTTTTACTTCCTATGCCAATATTTTATTTCAATTCACTAACAGATAGAGTAATTCCAACTAAATAAATAAAATAACTGCTTTTTACTAAATAAATATGGATGTATACAAAGTACATATACCAAATTTTTTATTTTAGTGTGTATGTCTGTTTGTTCCGGCTAATCTCTAAAACAACTGGACCAATTTTGACGGGACTTTCACTAGCTGATAACTGATGTAAAAAGCAGTAACTTAGGCTACTTTTATTTTAGAAACTAAACAACTTTTTTGTTAACTTACATGCGGACGAAGTCGCGGGCACAACATGTTTAAAATAAGAATAAAACAAGAATGTAATTTAAATTTATCAACACTAATATTGCAAAGAGGATTGAGGTGATTTTTTGTGTACATACCTATCTGGGTTGGATGAATTTGTTCTTTATTATTGTCCTCATCTTTCGGGCCTGATACAGACGGAGTTTGCATTGGCTGCGCAGACGCCACGAATGATAAAACACTGTTTTGTACCACCCCAGTTGGCGGGGCGCCGGAACTACTGGATCCGGACATGGTTATTTAAATAATTAGTTTAAAAAAACCACAAAAAAAAATTGTATTAAAGTTTCACATCAGATGTTCATTTCCAACTTTCTGCCAAAACTTTCGACTGACAAGACAACCATAGACAATACAGAATGTGAACAATGAACTTTTGGAATTAGGTACCTACTCAACTTACTCCAACAATTTTTTTTTTATATAAAACATGTACATAATATAATAATATAATATATCCTCACGCCTTCCCACAAGGGTCCCTGAAGGGGTAGGCAGAGGTGTATAGGTAATACCCACACACCCACTTTCCGTCAGAGGTATATTAGGTGCCAACGTGACAGATGGCGAGTTCATCGCCGTTACTCGAGCACGACTATATACATACGCCTTTGAATTTCTTCTCAGACGTATGCAGGTTTCCTCTCGATGTTTTCCTTCACCGTAAAGCTCGTGGTGTGACTAATCACTGTACTTAAGTTCAGAAAAACTCATTGGTACAGGCGGGATTCGAACTTGCGACCTTTGCGTCGCAGGCAACTGCTCGAACCACTCGGCCACCACGGCTCTTACATAACATGTACATATAGAGTCATTTAGTCATGTCGCGAAATGTGATTGATGCAAAAAAAATCCATCTGGCAAAAAAATCCTAATATAAAAATTAAAAGAAGAACCGTATACAATTTGTAGAAGTCATCAGTCCTGGCCAAAGATTATTATTGAACACTGGAAAGTCGTGGCCGTTTGACTACTCCAAAAGTCTCGACCCAAAAAAAGTACTTCAGTGAACGTCGATTTTTTATGGGGTATTTTTTTTTCATTTCATATATTATAATTAACTTACAGCAGAACAGCCGTGGTGGCCGAGTGGTTCGAGCAGTTGCCTGCGACGCAAAGGTCGCAAGTTCGAATCCCGACTGTACCAATGAGTTTTTCTGAACTTAAGTACAGTGATTAGTCACACCACGAGCTTTACGGTGAAGGAAAACATCGAGAGGAAACCTGCATACGTCTGAGAAGAAATTCAAGGCGTATGTATAGTCGTGCTTGAGTAACGGCGATGGACTCGCCATCTGTCACGTTGGCACCTAATATACCTCTGGCGGAAAGTGGGAGTGTGGGTATTACCTATACACCTCTGCCTACCCCTTCGGGGACCCTTGTGGGAAGGCGTGAGGATATATTATATTATAATTAACTTGTGTCCAAGATTTCAGTCAATGAACAAAAAATCTTTAATAATGTTATCATTTCATTCATACGACATTAGCGCCACAGACACAAGAACAATAAATAAAACAACTGACAAATGGGAATTGGCGGCAAAGAAATAATGAGAAATGCATGACGTTAGGGATGTGCTGTAAAATAGAAAAATATAATAAAATAGAAATTATAGGTATACTATGAATATCGTTTTTATTTCTGTAACCCTTTCTTTTACACCATCCTGTGTTCTAGAATGAAACAAATTCGTCTTTATTCCTTTTACTACATTCCTGTGACAAATATCCATTTTAAAATTTTGTGGCTGAGTGCATCGAAAGTGTTATCGAAACATATTTTAAAATTTCCATTTAAGGTAGCGTTGAATCGATGCGAGTTGTCCGATTTTTTGCTATCTGTTATGATGACACGACCAATTGGGTCGGTTATCTCGAGCGAGACATACCGCTCTCCTTGCGTGGCTTCTAACACCTGTAGAAGTAAAAGACAAGAAGTTTGGAACAAAAAGTTCTAGTTGTGCATCTTGCACTTCCAAACAAAATATCCTTTTTGATAACAAAAATAATACTATCACAGTAATCATAACACTAAGTTATATTCTCTACCATTAACAAGAATACTCTATAATTTTGAGATCAGTATTTACACACCTTCCCACACCAAGGTCCCCAAAGGAGTAGGCAGAGGTGTGTAAGTACCCACACATCAATTTTTCGCCGGAGATATATTCTAGTTGCCAAGGTGACAGATGGCGTGTCCACAGCAGTTTCTCAAGCATATGCTTACGCCTTTAAATTCTTCTTATATATATGCAGGTTTCCTCTCGGTGTTATCCTTCACTTTTGAGATAGAGAAGAACAGATCGAGGGTTTTAGTTGTGACAATTCATTATCCTAAATTCGCAAAATCTTATTGTTACAGTATGAAGTCGAAACAATAAGGTTGCAAGTCCCGACTCTATCAAATATAAACATTGAGCTATTCTGGTATTATATTATATTAAGCATCCATCTAGGATGTCTATTGCGTGAGATAACGGACTTAAATTATTCTAATTACCTTGTATTCCAAATTGACAACTTCGTTCAGGAACAATGTCTGATGAAAGCAGTTGATCTTGCCTGCTGGGACTAACAGATTCTTAGCATCTTTACCCTTTTCGAGTTCATTATTACCCGCAGGGTAAAATCTGTTTATCACTTTATTGTCTCCCTCAAATATAGATGCGAATATTAACAACAAATTTTTCAAAAAGTAAGGTCGCATTTTCACAAAACGTAGTAACAATCACTTTGCAACTACCCGTTGTGGGCCAATGAACTAAGTTATAGAGATTTCAGTCATTGGGTTTGTTTATTGTCTCTGTTATTTAAATAGATAGGAAGTTTATATTTATTTTTCTGATTAATACATTTGGAATGTCATGTGTTGTACACATGCGTAATAAAAGCAGTATTATCGCAAAATGTTGTCATAACTGTTATTTTAGAGCCGTAGTGGCCGAATGCTTGTCTGCTACTCAAACATTGCACGTTTGAATCTCGACTGAACTAATGAGTTTTGAAATTATGTACAGTGATAAGAGAGCGCAGTTTTGTCATGTGAGAAAGCATAAAAAAGTTGAGTATCATTACAATAAAATATACCTTTTCTGCCTACCCCGTGAGCGAAAATTGAGTGATGATATATCTCCAAAAAAAAGTATTAGCTTTTTGTACTCGTCTAAATAAACTATAATTAAGCCATTTTTAAATAACCCGTCCGCGTTATCTTAAAAAAAATGGGTTTTGTGTATTTGTTTTACGTATATTAATATAATTTTAACTATGTGACAAGACTGGACTATCAATTTAAGATTACTTAACTGGGTTTAAAGTAATAGTCTTTTATTTCCGAACGACACATCTAACTTACCTGGTTCCAGTTTTCTGTCTATATTATTTTACTCGTTGTTCCCATAGATTTAGGATTTTTTTCGTACATACATCCTATATCTATGGTTGTTCCAGCCACAGGTTATACAGATAAGTGGTCCCGTCCGGTGTCTCATTATTTTACTTCAATACAATCCGTACCGGATTCGACGGAATTTCAGCTGTTTACTTATTTGTTTGGAAAACAAAAATAATCGTAGCCGGTCTATTTATAAACACAAATATCTGGTACTGTTTCTATAAATACAATTTCGCGATTCCGAAGTGCACAGAGAATTTTTCTTCAACCACCGGCTTCACGATGCGATATTTGTTTTTAACTACGATTTTTAGTGTGGTTTTCGCGTATGAGAAGGACATGACTTTCACAGTACAGGCCGGTAAAACCGATTGCTTCTATCAGAAAGTTCTACCGGATGAAGTAATCGATATAGAGTATCAGGTAATGTTTTTAATTTAGTTAAAAAAAAAACCCATAATATTTTTAATTTTATTGTTTTAATAATGTATTCTTGGTAATTTGACTGCATATCTTAATATAGTGCATCATAGGCCAATCGAACAGTATTTTTACTCAGATTTTCTGTAAACTTAAATTGCTTGAATTCTTATCATAAAATTTCTGTCATGTCTGTCATCTGTAATGTTGTCGAAATATATCTCCTGAAGTGTGAAGTCTTAGTACTATACACACACAATCACCTGGAGGGAGATGTAGTGGACTATACAGTAAAAAGTACTATTAAATTATAATAAATAATATTATATCCTCACGCCTTCCCACAAGAGTCCCCGAAGGGGTAGGCAGAGGTGTATAGGTAATACCCACACACCCACTTTCCGCCAGAGGTATATTAGGTGCCAACATGACAGATGGCGAGTCCATCGCCGTTACTCAAGCATGACTATACATATGCCTTTTGAATTTCTTCTCAGACTTATGCAGGTTTCCTCTCGATGTTTTCCTTCACCGTAAAGCTTGTGGTGTTACTAATCACTGTACTTAAGTTCAGAAAAACTCATTGGTAGTCAGGATTCGAACTTGCGACCTTTGCGTCGCAGGCAACTTTAGACCTCTTATGCTTTATGCCACGTAACTGAGTTGCTTCAAACATATGCACCAGTTTCTGGGCTGGAATTGGATGAAACTTAGCATAGATATTTATAAATGAAATGAAATATAACTGGGAAACAATTATGAAACCCTGAAACACCAATAGATAGTGCCAAATCCAATTTGTAATCGAGGGGGTCCCAGGATGTGGGGAGTACAACCCGACTCTATTAATTGTAGTGTGCGTGTGCACTCATAGGTAATCTGTGTGTACGGACAATACTCATACACTAGTGGAAGGTTGCACAGTTACACTGTAAACTGTAGGGGGGATAGTTGGCTGTGTCTATATGGATGGCATTATCTATCTACACTAATATTATAAAGAGGAAAACTTTGTTTGTTTGTTTGGTTGTAATGAATAGGCTCAAAAACTACTGGACCGATTTTAAAAATTCTTTCACCATTCGAAAGCAACATTATCCACGAGTAACATAGGCTATATTAAATTGGACCCGATAGATGGTGCTGCGATCGTGCAACGGGCAATTTAACTCTTTCACCCGAGCGAAGCTGGGCGGGACAGCTAGTAGTATATAAATATCAATCTTCTATCTGCAGGTGATTGATGCAGTACACGGCGACCTTGACATCTCCTTTCAAATGACAGACCCAGTGGGAAGAGTCATAGTGTCAGACTACAAGAAGCCAGAGAACTCGCATAGATACACGTCTACCTTGAATGGGGACTTTCGCTTCTGTTTCGACAACAGTTTCAGTACTTTCAGTCATAAGACGGTAAGTTGGGACTTCAACGGGAATCCCTGGCAAGTAATAAGTCGTCGGAATATCACTATGGGTGGGAAGTGTAGTAGGTTGTTTTAACAATCTATTCAATTATAGTAATTGCAGAGATGAAGTCAGTTAAAATTTTTTTTTAATAATTGAAAAAAAAAAGAAAGTTTATCAGCACCAGAATATTCAAAATATGGTCGAGGTGCGCTCATAATGGTGGGGTAAAAAAGTTTTATACCCCTGTATTTTTTAACAAAGCTTTAAGTTGGTAGCTAAGTAAGAGGTAGTCCAGTTCCAGTTAAACATAATTTAAATGTTATTAGTAATTTATATAGAAATTAGAATACAATGTTTTTTCTATATATTTATGATTTTTTATTTAAGATGTCAAGTGTTTGCATACATTTTTTTTTATACCACAAGAGTGGCAAACCAGCATACGGCCCACCTGATGGGAAACGGTTACCGCAGCCTATTTACGCTCACGATACCGAAGTATCACTTGCATGTTGCTACTCTGTGTTCGGAGAGTTAAACTGTGTTGATAGCATTATAGGTCTAATCCCTCTACTGCCAACACAATGTAACAATCCTCCCCCTCCCCAAGGAGCTCATTACTGTAAACCTTATTCACCGTAGGAACACAACACAATAAATTGTGTTATTTGGCTACGGCCTTCTATAAGGTGGAGGTCCTGCCCCAGTCGGGCAGCTCCAAATTCGAACGGGAAACCCGTTATGCCCTACCTCTCTTAACATGTCAGCAAAACATTCCAGTCTCCTGCTACTTTTAAACACGAACATTAAACATCTTGTCGTTAAAATGACTTCGGATCCAGGAGACGTCCTTGACGCTCTGGGAGTTACTTTACATACATAGATTAGAGTATGATGAAGGGCAACATACATGTCGCAAGGTCGCAAGAGACGATGAAATGCAACTACCCCTCCCCCGCAGGCGAACGCCGGGATGTTTTCCGTTCGCGTCGGATAACATGTTTGCTTGTTTTAACTAACCACAAAGTTAGAGCCGTGGTGGCCGAGTGGTTCGAGCAGTTGCCTGCGACGCAAAGGTCGCAAGATCGAATCCCGACTGTACCAATGAGTTTTTCTGAACTTAAGTACAGTGATTAGTCACACCACGAGCTTAACGGTGAAGGAAAACATCGAGAGGAAACCTGCATACGTCTGAGAAGACATTCAAACGCGTATGTATAGTCGTGCTTCTGTCACGTTGGCACCTAATATACCTCTGGCGGAAAGTGGGTGTGTGGGTATTACCTATACACCTCTGCCTACCCCTTCGGGGACCCTTGTGGGAAGGCGTGAGGATATATTATTATTATGAATAAATTAAATACCAAATTAGGTACATCACGAGCTTTACGGTGAAGGAAAACATCGAGAGGAAACCTGCATACGTCTGAGAAGACATTCAAAGGCGTATGTATAGTCGTATTATGTATAGTGTAGTTATGTATTATACGTATTATGTGTAGTATGTATAGTTTAATTTATTCAAACTCTCTTTTATCCTCTCGCATCCGTGAATTACGCGAGACAATTTTGGCCGATTTTGCAACTTCACTCTGGTGGGGTTTCCTGACTTTATACTTACTTTGCTTGCCCTCGCTTGCCCCTGCCTTCCGTTCGGACCCAGTTTATACATCTGGAGTGAAAATTATGCTGTCAATCTGATGATAAGCAAGTTTAAACTGTGTGCCACCCCAATCAACTCTGCCACCGTGGTTCTCACGCACTAAAATAAATGTCAACCCATTCTAGGTGTTCTTCGATCTGATGATCGAGGGTGAAGAACCGGAAGACAAGGATTACGATGATGATAAGGAGATGGAACTAGGTAGGCATTTCACTACTTTTGTTTATGCCACTAGAGTGGTAAACATGCATGTGGGTCCGCCTGATTTTAGCGGTTACTGCCGCATATGGACGTTTGCAATATCAGGGGTATCTCTCGCATTGACCCTGCAAGAGAGTCTCCCACCCTTCTTGAAGAACTCCATGCTGTACTCTCTAGGGAACACCTTTAAGAATGTACCAGGAGAGCATGAACTAAAAAGGTAATCTCTCCACGCCCTTCTTGAAGAACTCCATGCTGTACTCTCTAGGGAACACCTTTAAGAATGTACCAGGAGAACATGAACTAAAGGAAATCTCTCCACACCCTTCTTGAAGAACTCCATGCTGCACTCTCTAGGGAACACCTTTAAGAATGTACCAGGAGAGCATGAACTAAAGGTAATCTCTCCACACCCTTCTTGAAGAACTCCATGCTGCACTCTCTAGGGAAAACCTTTAAGAATGTACCAGGAGAGCATGAACTAAAGGTAATCTCTCCACACCCTTCTTGAAGAACTCCATGCTGCACTCTCTAGGGAACACCTTTAAGAATGTACCAGGAGAGCATGAACTAAAGGTAATCTCTCCACACCCTTCTTGAAGAACTCCATGCTGCACTCTCTAGGGAACACCTTTAAGAATGTACCAGGAGAGCATGAACTAAAGGTAATCTCTGCACACCCTTCTTGAAGAACTCCATGCTGCACTCTCTAGGGAACACCTTTAAGAATGTACCAGGAGAGCATGAACTAAAGGTAATCTCTCCACACCCTTCTTGAAGAACTCCATGCTGCACTCTCTAGGGAACACCTTTAAGAATGTACCAGGAGAGCATGAACTAAAGGTAATCTCTGCACACCCTTCTTGAAGAACTCCATGCTGCACTCTCTAGGGAACACCTTTAAGAATGTACCAGGAGAGCATGAACTAAAGGTAATCTCTGCACACCCTTCTTGAAGAACTCCATGCTGTACTCTCCAGGGAAAACCTCAACGGGGAGGTTGTGGTTTTTCCTGGTTGTTTGGTTCCAAGCTTATAGGAATAGATTCCTTTCTGGCATACCCACAATATGTAACATTTTTTGAACTCCTAAACGGCTGGACCGTTTTTAATGAAATATTCCGTCCCTTCAGGTGGATTCGAGAATGGTTTAGATTCACAATCGTGTTTCAGGAAAATTTTTCTTTCACCCAGGCCTAACTGGGCGGGATTACTAGTTTTCATATATACATATATATACTAGCTGTCCCCGCGGTTGCACTCGCGTTTAATTCGTTTGCTCCGCTCCCTTGGTAGCATGTGATATATAAATTTTCAGTAAAGGGGCAAAAAGTATCCTATGTTACTTGTAATACCTCGGAGAATATGTGTACAAAGTTTTATGATGATCGGTTAAGTAGTTTTTACGTGAAAGCGTAATAAACAAACTTACATTCACATTTATAATATTAGTAAGGAAGGATATATATATATCTACGTATTTATAAGGACACACACCACTAACGATAGTGAACCTAATTATTTTAGCAGTTCCTTTCATTTTCTCCTGTCACCAGGTACAGCAGCTGAAACCTACATGATGCGCGTACGAGACATTTCGGAGTCTGTGAGCAAAGTGAAGGACAACGTGTCAGCAGCACGGAGACTACAGGAGCTGCACTCCGCACACGAGGCGAGGGACAGGAACCTCGCGGAGGACATGTGTGACAGGTAGGCAGTAGCCACGGACTGGGTACTAGGTGGTAGGCCTCTTATTGCAACAGTCCGGCTAGGTGACCACCGCAGTGCCAGATATCCTGCCGCCAAGCACTAGTGTACGTACACTACACGGTGTGCCGGTGTGGAGGGCACTGTAGCTAGTCACATTACTGGCCATAAGGGACTGGGTACTAGGTGGTAGGCCTCTTATTGCAACAGTCCGGCTAGGTGGGTACCACCGCAGTGTCAGATATCCTGCCGCTAAGCACTAGTGTACGTACACTACACTGTGTGCCGGTGTGGAGGGCACTGTAGCTAGTCACATTACTGGCCATAAGGGACTACTTGGGTACTAGGTGGTAGGCCTCTTATTGCAACAGTCCGGCTGGTGACCACCGCAGTGCAGATATCCTGCCGCCAAGCACTGGTGTGCATTATTTACATATTGTGCCGGTGTGGGAGGGCACTATGGCTAGTCATTACTGGCCATGAGGGACTGGGTACTGGTTGGTAGACCCTCTTATTGCAACAGTCGGCTGGTGACCACCGCGGTGCAGATATCCTGCGCCAGCACTGGTGTACGTACACTACACTGTGTGCCGGTGTGGAGGGCACTGTAGATCACATTACTGGCCATAAGGGACTGGGTACTAGGTGGTAGGCCTCTTATTGCAACAGTCCGGCTAGGTGACCGCCGCAGTGCCAGATATCCTGCCGCCAAGCACTAGTGTACGTACACTACATTGTGTGCCGGTGTGGAGGGCACTGTAGCTAGTCACATTACTGGCCATAAGGGACTGGGTACTAGGTGGTAGGCCTCTTATTGCAACAGTCCGGCTAGGTGACCTCCGCAGTGCCAGATATCCTGCCGCCAAGCACTAGTGTACGTACACTACACTGTGTGCCGGTGTGGAGGGCACTGTAGCTAGTCACATTACTGGCCATAAGGGGCTGGGTACTGGGTGGTAGGCCTCTTATTGCAACAGTCCGGCTAGGTGACCACCGCAGTGCCAGATATCCTGCCGCCAAGCACTAGTGTACGTACACTACACTGTGTGCCGGTGTGGAGGGCACTGTAGCTAGTCACATTACTGGCCATAAGGGACTGGGTACTAGGTGGTAGGCCTCTTATTGCAACAGTCCGGCTGTTATCGTCTTCTTGTTGTTTCAGGGTCCTGACGTGGTCTCTCGGACAAATAATACTTATGTTAATCGTCGGGATAACACAAGTAAGTACACAACTGACGTGAATGAGGGCGTGATTGTAAAGATGAAGAAAGGCATGTTACGTTGGTTTGGACACATAGAAAGGATGAGTGAAGAAAGATTGACGAAACAGATATACAAAGCGAAAGTGTGTGCAAGAAGAGGCAGAGGAAGGCCACGTTCCAACTACCTGGATCAAATAGATCGGACGCTCAAGGACGGGAACGTCAAGAGTACTCGAAACCGACGAGCATGTATGAAGAGACTGATGAATGTGGACGAAGCGAGAGAGGTATGTAAGTCTAGAGAGAACTGGCGCTCTATACTCTCTGCCTACCCCGTTAGGGACTCGGTGTGATATGTTATATGTAATATTTTTTCATCAGGTTTTCTTCCTCAAGAGCCTCTTCGAAGAAGGCGGTAGCTACAAAAGATTCGTTCCTAATTTATCATCGCAGTAACGCAATCATCCCAAAGAATAGTCTCGCCAAGTCACCGCTGTGGCGCTAGTAGCATAGGTGACGTCACTAATTGTAATACATATAGTGTCATCCACGAAGACGCGCCCCACCACTTTGTAGTGGAGGGGGTCGCGGCATGCGGGCAGTATGACCCGAGTATTAATTGTAGTGTGCGTGTGCACTCATAGGTAATCAGTGTGTACCGACAATACTCACACGTTAGTGGGAGGTTGCACACTTACACTGTACACTGTAGGGGGGATAGTGGGGCGCGTCTACGTGGATGGCACTAACTTTAGTTTATAATCAACTCGGGGTAATAAATTATTTAAGAGCGAGAGGTAATGTAGTAAATAAGGCGAGATGTAAAAATAAATCGTAACTCATTTATACAACGTGAGGGGCCATCCATGAACTATGTTAAGTTTCGATATCCCCTCTTGGTGAGATGTGAGATTTTCCTTTTTTTTATATATATATACAACAAGAGTGGCAAACAAGCATACGGCCCATCTGATGGGAAACGGTTACCGTAGCCCATTTACAATATTATTTTTAGATGATAGTACGAAACCCCTCGTGCGCGAGTCCGACTCGGTCTTGGCCGGTTTTATAAGTGTTGTAATTTATTTGTACTTGTGTGATGGTCATACAGGGTGCTTGTTGCGTAACAGCTCTTTGAGTTAAGTTATAAAGTTTACCAATGATGATAATTAAACTGCCTGTAGAAGCTAAAAATTTACCGAAAAAAAAAACCTTTTTTTTAATCAAAATTTACACCAATTGTTAGTTGTATGCATATATATCTTTTTTTATTATATAGTACAGCCATAAAATAATCCATGACTTTATCTAGCAATATTAATTAGTCATGTAAAATGTCATTTGTTTTTTACAATCACACCGTTGAAGTTTTCCCGCACTTTTTTTCGTTTTTTTTCTTTTAAGTTGAATTGTGGCCAAAGCGTAATTAAGCATTTTTATTGTTATCTTTATAGAATAAAACATACGCACAAAACTAGGTGATTTAAAAATAAAAATATGTATACTAGTCTAATGTTGTTTTTCTTAAACCTATCTTTTATCTCCGACTTAACGTCATTTAGTTCTTCGTTGTAAGTTTGGATCAAATTAGCCGAACTTTAAATTTAGTAGACACCCCTTTTTTTACACTACAAAGGTAGAAACGAAGCACGTGGCCCGCCTTATGGTAATCGGTTACCCCCGCCTATGGAAGCTTACAACCGGAGTATCACGGTGGGTAACCCTTCTTAAAGAACTCCATGCTGTACTCTCCAGGGAAAACCTAAACGGGGAGCTCATTCCACAGCCTCTATCCATCCAAGACAAAGCTACTAATAATCGTATTCATCACACAGATATCTATCCTCAGCAGGAATCGAACACGCGACCTCAAGTTTCGCAGTCAGGAGCTCCAACCACACCAGACGGCCGTCTTCACCTCAAAATACACTCCAAACTACAAAATATGTCAATTGCTCCTAAATTATATACACAAAAGCGTATTCGATTGTACGGTACATTGTCCAAGGTATATAGTGTTTTACTAAATTATATAACACAATATACACGATCAAGCTCGTCGCCAACATTCAATATAATTGTCATTCGAAAAACGTCAAAGTCCTGTCATTGTGATAAATAATAATCTATCTGTGGAGATGGTAATAAGATTCTGTCTGTGGAACTTGAATTGAATATTGAATGTAAATAAATTTGTTTATTTTTCAACACTGGGAAGGAGAATTATCGCACTTTCAAACGTGCGTGAATATTACACATAAAGTTCGGAATCTAACAAGAACTAAACCGTTTTGAAGAACACTTTACATTATAGTATACTGCAAAAATGCTCGCAGTATTGATGCTAAGTAGAATGACATTTTCTAACCGCATTGAACGTAAACAGAAGACTGTGATAGTGGAAAGAATACCTAAGAAAACTGCAAATCTCGACTACTGTCGAACGTGTCTTAACACTAACGACTTGGTAGATATTTTTCATGATAATTACAGCGTTGAAAAAAGATCTAGTGATTTGAAACTGGTAACCGGCTTAGACGTAAGTTTAAAGTGATATTAAAAAATATATATATATTTATAGAAATGTATATATTTATTTAATTTATTTAATGTAACATATATATAACAATTATTACAATGAAGCATACCAAAATCCACTGAGGTTTGTCCTGTATGCCATATATATCCGCTCGTCATCCCATAAAGGTCCCCGAAGGGTCAGGCAGAGGTATATAGGTATCCGCACACCCACTTTCCGCCAGAGATGTATTTTAGGTGCTAATGTGACCGATGGCGAGCCCATCGCTGTTCCTCATAGTTAATTCAAATGTAATCAAATAAATTTAATACATATTAAATTATGTAAGTACAGACATAATTTACAGGACATATATACCTCATGATAAACATACATCATCATACTGAGTCCCTCATGGCATAGGCTCTAGAATAGCAATAAGGTGCCAGCCTGGTAGTATGTATATTGTTGTCCAGTTCCCACAGTACAAGCTTTGCTTAGTTTGGGTCTAGGTCAATTTATGTGGAATTGCCTATCTATATAAGTATGTATATTGTTGTCCAGTTCCCACAGTACAAGCTTTGCTTAGTTTGGGACTAGGTCAATTTTGTGTGTAATTGCCTATCTATATAAGTATGTATATCATTGTCCAGTTCCCA
>JACCPG010009044.1:0-27954 GCA_016069955.1 Drepana arcuata
AGTCATTCAAGTAAGTCAGTCAAGTAATTAATGTTAATTACGACAAAAATAAACAGATAAAATGCTACGTTACTAATGTTATTGGAACTTAATGACAATGATAACAGGTCAGTAGCGTCGATAAGCCAACTTGTAGCCACTCAACATTTTACTTATTGTAAGAAAGAGCTAATAGAAGCAACCATTAATTTTATGAGAACGTAAGCAAAGTTCAAAAAATATATCCGGCGCATTAAAATAAGCTGTACTAAAATGCTGCCTAGAAACGGAAATAAATATACTTTACAGTGTAAACAAGAGAATACCGTAATTACGTCGTAAATTACGATATGCCGATGATCGTCAGTAGTCAGAACTGTATGTTGCACACCGTGGTTGTAATTTCCGTCCAACCTACGTAACATGCCTTTTTCTAACTAAACTAGGCAACTGTATAAGCAAACAGAGCATCTTTAGAAATTCATAAATGCATGGATTGCTATATGTAATATATGCAGGCATAAATACATTTATTGTTGAAATAAATTTATAATTCACCAACATTTCTCATAAGAATACTTGATCGAATCTAACTGCACCAAGCACCTTCAGTCGAAATATTTTTTACTTTCCTAGATAAAAATCATACCTAGTATAGATTGTCATTTGTGTGCTATCGCGATTATTAAACGGCTGGGTGAAAGAGACAGACGTCATTATTTTTAATATTCAACATAAACCCACTAACATTAATATTGTGAACATGTCAAACATGGAGAATTTAGTTTCACAAGCGTTCGCTTGGGACGATGTCAATTCTAGGTTCTATACGCTTTGACGTTTGACGTATCGTTATTTACCCTGCTGTCAACTAGCTGTCATGTTAGAGAATTTAATTTCAAAGGCGTACCGCTTGGAGTTTTTACATGTGACGTATCGTGAGCGCACTGTCATCATAGTTCGCTGACAATGTAATCATTGTCGTATCTTTCAGTCTATATTACTTTACTTCTGGTCGTATCGCTAGCGGCCTTACGCTTAGGCCCTAACTCGTGGAAGGGGAAATCCTTATCTGTTACAAATTTAATTACAAATAAAATATTTATTGATCTTGTTGATACCCATTATATAAAATACGTGACTTAATAGTTGATATAAACGAGACATAATTATATGTTCAGCCGCTGAACTAATTTGTTTCAAATTTGACACGGTCGGTTGGCATCATAAGAAAATACATTGGCTTGTCTTATCTTACTTCTTACTAATATTATAAATGTGAAAGTTTGTAAGTTTGGATGTTTGCGGTTCTTTCACGGCCAACCGGCTGCACCGATTAGGCTGAAAGTTGACATAATCTATTTTTTTTATCCTGAAAAATCCAAAGTTCTTATATATGGCATAGCGGATGAACCGATTCTAGCAGGAAAATTTCCAAAGCTACTTTTTCGAACTCCACACGGAGGAAGCCGCGGGCATAAGCTAGTTATTATAATGAATTGGATACGATTGAATTTCAGGTTATACAACCTGAAATTGTGTGGTACCATGTGGTACGATGGTAGGATGCCCTGCAAGTTATCCTGCAGGTTGCGGTGGTCTAACCAATGTTTTGTTTTTATAAACTCAAGTAAAGATATGTGTCACATTGCAAGTTACATGGTGAACGAAAAGTCGGTAGGGAAACTGAAAACCCTACTCATATTAATGCATGTGAAAGTTTATAAGGGCCTTTGTTACTCTATTACGCCAGAACGGTTGAACGGAAGTGAGTGAAATTTGTAACAGAGGTTATTGGCCGTCCAAAATCCAAAGAGAAGAGCCTTTTCCTGAAGAGGCCACCTCCCTCCGCTAATTACTATCAATATTTGCTGCTCATAGTGGGAACACTGATCGCAGAAAAAAAAAAGAAGATTATTGGCCGGAGTAACACATAGGGCTGGAATTGGAAAGAAACGGAATTATAATTTATTTTGGAAAAAGCTACCAACGAAACTTAGTCGGGTGCAGGGCACAGTTAGGTATAAAAGGCGAGATGAGATTCGTCATCACGGCGATCTAGGTATTAACCTAAATCGTAAATAAAATTGTGTTAAGAATTCCCCATCATCCTACAAGACTACTAACTATAAAATACATATTATACAGAGGTAGTTTGTTTGTTTGAAAGTACTTAGCTTAGGAGCAACTAAGCCATTTGGGTATATTTTTGGATCTTGCGGATTAGATAGCCCGTTTATTGAAAACTAGCTGTGCCCGCGACTTCGTCCGCGCGGAAAAGTGATATTAAGCAGCATTTTTTTTACCCCCTTAAAGGCAACATTTTTACAAACTTTGAATGTAATATTAATTTATATGTAATCAAGAGCCTAAAAAATAAGTTGTAAAAATGACGAAACTTCCATACAAACTTTGATCCCCTATTTCAAACCCTTACAACCGCTTTTCGCATTAAAAAGTAAGTTAAAAAGCCTATGTCCTTCCTCAAGCTCTAGGCTATATCTGTACCAAATTTAATTTAAATCGGTTCAGTAGTTTCGGCGTGAAAAGGTAACAGACAGACAGACAGAGTTACTTTCGCATTTATAATATTAGTAGGGATGGCACAGGTGAAACAGTTTTCAAATGAATATCATCCAGATACAGTATAGCACCAGTTGTTACTTATTCACCACTTTCGCCTAATCCATATTTAACATTAATATAATAGTAATTTAACGTAAAACATACCCTAAAATGCAAAGTAAGGCGGCAAAGAGATGAGTCCGCATCGAGGATCTCTTTTGGACTCTGGTTGTGATATCGGCGAGGCATGATGGACATTTCAATGAGCACGGATGAGTGGCCATCTGCCTGCCTACCACCACGGGGATTACAGTAGGAGCTGTGGGAACCATCATGTGGGCATGGACCATAGTCGGTGGTTGGCCGGCTACCGGAACGGCGCTGTACGGAGGCGGATTCTCTCTGGCTTCCATTTTAACTGAAATAACACAATTCTTCTTATAGTTTATCAACAAAAGTAACAATGTCACTAAGTGTTCCGCGACTCCAGACAAAATTCTTTACTCCTATCTTATGAATATTTCCGATATCCATAGGTAAGTTAAATGACGATTAGATTAGCTCAGGAAATCCGCAGGTGTCCTTACCGAACAAATTATATATATATCGGGTAGAGTGAACACTTTAGGAAAGGATATTGTCTAGAGCCTATGGAGGCGATGTTACTGCACTTATTACCGTATGTAAACTGATTGACAAGAGTACAACGTATACAAATGGTGCCATAATTATACCAATAATTTTTATCGTAATAATCATGATAAAAAGTTCAGTATACTTTTTATCTAATCAGTTTACAGTGTAAAGTTAGAATCAGTGACTTAAAAATATGACGCCGATGGCATTCTTTTTGTCCTTCGGTTCGGTCATGTCTTATGATTATTTTGGCAACAATATGCCTACAACTTTTAACAAAAATGTTTTTGTTTCACTATGACTTGAATAAGATGTTGTGAGTGTTTGGAATATACTCAGACTAGATTTATCGAACAAGGAAGGATTGCCAAGTCAAAAGTTGTAGTACCATCCTAAGTATTACCTACTCGATACCGACGAGCAAGTAAGAGGAGACTGATGAAAGTGAATGAAGAGAAAAAGTGTGTAAGCCTAAAAATAAATGTGCTGTCATCTCTGCCTTCCCTGTGACGGAATCTAGGGATATATATGATATAAATTTCTGTAAAGGTACTTGAATTATAATTATCATGATTCTCATCGTCCCGAGTAGGTATTTTACCTCATACCCTTTACTTATAACAAAGATAACAATATGCCAAGTACATAACAGCAGAGATTAAATAAAGCTAATTAAACATTCTACTCCTTAATAACGTAAACGAATAAGCAACAAATAAAACAGCGTAATATAATATAGAAAACCACTCAAACCAACCTCAACTCAAACCAATCAAACCAAGTGAAAAATTAAATCAGTCAGCAAACAAATCAAACCAGTGAACAAAGTCTCTGACCACCACATCAGAGGTGAAACTTGCAAACAAAAATCACCATCAATTCGTAGGGGGAAGCCTGTATAAAATCGCAGGGTCCCCCTCGAATCCATCAATTCATTATCATCACAAGCCCCAGAGTTTCGCTTGTATCAAATCGCGAGGACTCTCTGGGGTTTCCATCTCATCACCCAAAAAAAAAAAAAAAATAACGTCAACGTCACATATTTTGTAGGTTTATTATGTAAGCATGTATGAAGAGACTGATGAATGTGGACGAAGCGAAAGAGGTATGTAAGTTTAGAGAGAACTGGCGCTCTATACTCTGCCTACCCCGTTAGGGACTTGGCGTGATGATATATGTATGTATGTAGGTTTAAGTTATCAGTAAAGTCGTTTGTTGCATATCCGTGACAAACGTTTCGGATTTTTTCGTTTTTTTACTTGGAAAAGGTGTTAACTTTATAGTTTTTTATTTAGTATGTGACGTTGAATAAGTGTTCCCTGTGTCCCTGATTTTGACTTCCGATTTTAACGCCACAACATAAATATTATTAATATTATTTTATTATATTATACTAGCTGTGCCCGCGACTTCGTCGGCGTGGACGGCTTTTTTATCTTTCATAATTTTTTTTTTTTCAATAAAAAGTATCCCGTGTTACTTCTAATACCGCCAAGAATATGTGTACAAAGTTTTATGATGATTGGCTAAGTAGTTTTTACGTGAAAGCGTAACAAACAAACTTACATTCACATTTATAATATTACTAGCTGTACCCGCGACTTCGTCGGCGTGACTTTTTTATGATTGGTAAAATAAAAAAAATCAATTAAAAGTATCCTATGTTACTTCTAATACCTCCAAGAATATGTGTAAAAAGTTTCATGATGAATGGTTAAGTAGTTTTGACGTGAAAGCGTAACAAACAAACTTACATTCACATTTATAATATTAATATGATAACATAAACATTCACAAATCCAATTTTAGTGTAGGTATTAACTCTAATCAATATGTTGGTCATGTTGCGGCCCTCGACGTTACCCGCAATAAAAATGCTGTAGCTATTATTTTATTGTCGTTTTATGAAGAATACTAGCTATGCCCGCGGTTTCAAACTCGAAATTTTGTTTTTTCTAGAATAAAACATCCCACGTGTTAATCCAGGTTATTAATATAGGTTATAAATTTTAGCATCATAATAATATTAGCAGGATAGTGTTCTTAACTTCTTCATTTATGATTACCGAGGGAAACCGTTTACTAGCCTTACAAAGAGTATATGGTTATTATGTTAATACTTCCAATAATGCCGTAGGTTTTCTTAATAAAATAGAATAGACAATAAAAGTTTACATCCCTAAAAAACGGGCATTCAAATGCAAAAATATATTTTCTAATCAAATTAGCAGTGACAGACAGTGCGATCAGAGAAATAAAATTCTGCCTCTTTATATGCTAAGTACAGTTATAGACCTCTTCTCGTTGGCGTTTTATGTACGCAGAAACATACTAACAGCTGGTACGTATATTGTTACCGGGACAGATTTCTCGACCTATTTTTTTTAACAGTGGTACATCAGTGGCTTCTTGCTGCTTAAAAGTTCACAAAAGTGGCCAAAATACTTGAAAATTATAATGAAATTCTTTTACTTCTTAAGTTTTAACTTAACACAGTAAACGTTTCGTTGAAGCATCTCCATTCAAGCAAACAAATCTTGCATTAGGGGACTTCACTCTTCCATAAGTATTTTATATCTAAGTATTTAGAGAGAACTGGCGCTCTATAATCTCTGCCTCATACCTTATATATAAACATAAATAAGGTCGGAAAGTGTTGTGTGGGTAATTGTGTGCGTATTATATTTCTTATAACGATCGATCATTGTAGGATCCCCCGTGCAACTACGAGTAGCAATCATTAGCGACAAATAATTTTATTCACTTTAAATTTCGGAGTAGTACATCACAAGTAAAATAGGACTTATATTACATTGGTGCAAACCTAACAGATAACGAGTCTGCCGCCGCTAAAGAAAATCTTAACACAAGTTTTTGAATTGAACAAAGTACGAAGAGACTATTGAGCATGTATGAAGACACTGAAGTGTGTGGATGAAGCGAAAGAGGTATGTAAGTCTATAAAGATAGTTCTCTCTAGACTTACAAACCTCTTTCGCTTATGGACTCGGCGTGATGATTTGTATGTACATAAGAATAAATAAAGTATGACTCAATGCTTTCCTTCAGCTACTGCTGTTAATCAATCTTGATTGTCTACATACTTTACTACTATGTACCTCCGTAACTTCAATCACTCATACTTGCCCTTCATGCAACTGACCCAAACCCTACGATATGTCACATATTCGGCATTTCCACTCTTAAACAAACGTTTCCCACTATCATTACACTAAAATAAGTCAATAATAAATAAAATGTATTACTTTCGTCCATTATTTTCCTGCAGATTCACAATGAGAACTGAATTTTTTTTTTTTTTTTTTTTTTTTTTTTGTATTGTCTCTCGTAGCGTGAGTTCCGGGAACTTTTGCTACTTAACCGGTCAATGGCGAGACCTAGGCCTCCAGCCAGGCACTTTAGTACTAAGCAACACAGCTAAGGGCACCCCCTGTTGGGTACGAACCTCGGCTTAGGGCGTTGCTGGATCGCGAGCAAGGGAGCTGGGCTGGACTGGTAATTTTATTTATATATTATTTGGGGGCGGGATTTGCGCGTCTGGCTCGGCGCGGGCCGGCGTTTGCGGAGGAGGTCGGGGGGGAACATTACGGCTTATTCGCGTCGAGCCTCGCCGGCGAGGACGGAACAGTGGTCGGTTGTGCGTAGTGTTGGTATGTTTTTGTCGGGCGTCCTGGAGGACCGTTATGTCGTCATCCGGTTCGATGACGGCATGTTTTGGACGCCTTATCTTCGAGATAAGGGAAGGAGTGTATCGGGCGGCCGATACGACGAGAGGGTTGGGGTGGTTTACAGCAGAATCGAAATGACGTTTGGACAGTTTTTTCAAAAACTGTTTTATAGTTGGGACTTTGAGGTCAACGTGGAGTTGACTATTACGCATGTACCACGGGGCACCTGTGGCTCTCCGGAGAAACCGGCTTTGGAGCACTTTCAGGGGGTTGAGTGTTGACTTGCTAGAGTGTGCGAACACTACACCCGCATATGTCATGATTGGTCGAATGCACGTCGTGTAAATCCTCACCTTGGATTTCAATGAGAGTTTACTTCGTGCATTCAACATGCTGTGAAGTCTACTGAGCGCGAAGGCGGCTCGCGCGCGTACCGCCTTTACGTGGTGACGGAAAGAAAGGCGTTGATCGAGGATCACACCCAGGTATTTGGCTTTTTCTTCCCATGGAATGGGTTTGCCGAAGAGGGTGATGGGAGCTACCCGTGGGCGTTCGAGGCATTTCCAGAATAGGATGGCTGCGCTTTTGGTGGGGTTCACTTCAATTCTCCATTTCCGGAACCACCGCCCCAGGGCTGTGACCGCGGATTGGAGGTTGTCGTGAATTCCCTCGGGGGTTCTACCTTTGTAGTAGATAGCCGTATCATCGGCGAATAGAGCGCTTTTAACTCGTCTATGGAGGGGAATGTCGCTAGTATAAAGCGTGAATAGGAGTGGCGAGAGCACTGAGCCCTGCGGGACTCCTGCTCGTATGGGATGGGGGGAAGAGAGTGTGCCCTCGACTCTGTAGCGGAAGGAGCGGTTCGACAAAAAGTCCCGTACTATGCGTACTAGACGGTCCGGCACGCCCAACTGGTACAGCTTGTATATTAAGACGTTGTGCCAGACCTTGTCGAATGCCTTCGCCACGTCGAAGAGGAGCATACCCGTGTTAAAACCGAATTGGAAGCCGCTACTGACGTCTTCCACAATACGGTGGACTTGTTGGACACAAGAGCGTTTGGTTCGAAAACCGAACTGTTGGTCAGGTATGACTTTCTTAGAGTCTGCAAAACTCTTTAATCTATTGTAGATAAGTCTCTCGTAAATCTTGCCAAGGACGTTGAGGAGACTGATGGGGCGATAACTGGAGGCTTCGGTCTTGGGTTTTCCTGGCTTGGGAATACCTATGACCGTTGCACTTTTCCAGGATTGGGGGAAAAAGTTATTGCTCAGTGCGGCATTGAAGATGGCAGTGAGCAAAACTATGAGATAAGGAGAGAAGAGTTTAATAACTCTGTTAGTGATCCCGTCGGGACCTGGGGCTTTCCTGGGGTGTAGATCCTTGAACTGGGTTTTCAGAGGGTGGGAGAGATAGTTTGCTTTCGACCTCGGCTTCCACCTTATCGAGATGGCGCGGGTCTACCGGCAAGGTGCTGGGCGTACATTGAGCCTCGAGACTGTCGGCCAGGCACTCGGACTTCTCGTCGTCGTCAAAGGCGGGCCCTTGATTTGAACGAGTGAGTGGAGGCATGGACGAGATTTTGTCCGATTTGAGTTTTCGTTGGAGATGCCAGAAGGCCAAGTGACTCGGTTCAAGTTCCCCTAGGAACTTGTTCCAGCGAGCGTCTCGCAGGTCTTTCATGCGGTATCTCAGCTTGCGCTGGAGTGACCTCAGAAAGGTGCGGTTCGCTTCAGTCGGGTGAGCTCTATGAGCTCGGAGGGCGGCGTTCTTTTCCGTCACTAGTTCACGCACGTCGTCGGGAAGTTTCCAGCGATGGTCTTCCATTACCGGAACTTGTCGTGAACAGGCGTCCACGGCTGACTGTACGTGAGCTGTGAGGGAATCGACTGCCTTTTGAGTGTCGGCTGCCGACTCTATGAGGGGCGGGATACTATCTAAGTGAACAGATGAAGAGGACTTGAGGAGTTCCTCCAGTTTTCTCCAGTCTGTTATCTTTTTCTGAGGCGGGGGCTGACCTGAGTCCGGGGGGCCTAGTCGGGGGGAGAGCGCTAAGGTCACAGGTCGGTGGTTGGAGTCTAATTCGTCGTGCGACCTCAGCGAGTGCAAACGGAGGTTTACATTCTTGAGGATCGCAATGTCTAGTACGTCCGGTCGGTGGTTGATGTTCTCAGGGTAGTGGGTGGGGTGCATAGGAGCAATGACGTCGAATTGGAGGAGTCCGCTGAGGTCCTCCAATTGGCGTCCTCTGTTATTTCGTGAGTGGCTGTTCCAAGCATCGCTCTTGGCATTCAGGTCGCCCGCGATAATAACCGAGTTACTGAGGTTGATGAGGGCTTTGATATCAGCTTTGATATCGGCCGCTGAGTTAACTGGGGAGCAGTATGCAGAGACTATCGTGATCGGCTGATGGCCGGTCATTCCTAATCGACAGATCGAGGTCTCAATGTGGGAGAGGGTTGGCGGTTGGATTGGGATACAGTGCAGGGACCTCTTGTAACAGATCAAAGTACCGCCGAGGGCGGATCGAGATCTATCATTGCGAACTACGCAGTAGTTTGCAATTCTAGGGTCTCGGTGTGATGGTTTCAAGAAGGTTTCCCGCACTAAGAAAACGTCGATATTGTTGTCGCGGAGGAACGCGGCGATCTCTTCCTTTTGGCTGTGAATGCCGTTGGCATTAAAGTAGCCAATTGAAAGTGATCGGGGTTTGATTCTGCTGCTTACGTTTGAGTCCATTATTGGTTGGACGAGAAGGTAGCCAGGGATTCCGATACATCGGCGTAGTCGCCGAGCACCTTGAGGAGGGCCAGAGGGTCCTTCCGGACGGCCCTGAGGCTTCGTGCCATCTCGTTAACCCTTGAGAGGTTGACGGTGAAGAAAAGATCCGCCAGGAATGCCATGTTGGCGGAGGTTTCAGAGGGGGAGGAAGTGGGCTGGACCGCCTGGGGTCTACGCGGGGGAGCAGCAGCCTGGGGCTGGGGCTGTTGAGGTTTGGCGGTGGAGAGCGACGGCAGAGGTATAATCTGCGGGCTCGAGGCCGCTGAGGGGACAGGGGGGGACGCTTGTGGGAGGGGTGGAAAGTCCCTCGGAGGGAGGGCCCTCCACGGGGAAGGTCGAGGTGGGGCGGGTTGCGCGGGGGGGGCGTTACGCCATTCACGGGCCGCCGCCCTCTTGACCACGACCGGTCTGGGCTTGGGGGCTTTGGGACAGCCTCTGTAATTGGCCGGGTGGCCTTCCTGGCGGCATAGCACGCAGCTCGGGGGCGAGTCGGCGAGAGTGCGGTCCTTAGGGCGCGAGCAATCGCTCGTCCCATGATCACCCAGGCACTTAACGCACCTGGGTTTTGCGTTACAGTTACGCGATGCATGCCCGTATAGTTGGCAGTTGTGACACTGCCCTATAGGGCCACCCTTGTGGGGGGTTTCAACCCTTATGCCAGACAGGTGGCATATGGTTTTTATTTTGAAGACGGCTTTACCGTCGGGGGAGTTCTCGCAGATGGCGAGGACCATGTTAAATGCCTCTCCGGCATTTTTTCGGTGCATGCGGTGCACTTCCTTCACTGCGACATTCTGAGCCTTGAGGTCTTCTTTGATCGACTGTGTGTCGATTTCACAAGGGACGCCGCGGATGACGACCCGGAGTAAACGGTCCTCCGGCAGATCATAAGTGTGGTATTCCACACTTCTGGCCTGCAGGAGTTTCGTGAAGGCTCGGAAATCGGTCGAGTTTGGGAGGTAAAGGTAAAAAAACTCCATTCGCTGTGGCTCCACAATTCCAGAACACTCCCCTGAACATCTCGGAGAGCATTAGGATCCTTGGTGTTGATATTTCTAGCGACGTTCAGTTCCGTGGTCATTTAGAGGACAAGGCAAAGCTGGCGTCGAGGAAGCTCGGTGTGCTCAACAGAGCTAAGCAGTACTTCACATCTTCACAAAGGCTGCAACTTTATAAGTCGCAAGTTCGGCCACATATGGAGTACTGCTGCCACCTGTGGGCTGGAGCCCCTGGATACCAGCTAGGGCCTTTGACGCGGTTCAGAAACGCGCCGCTAGAATTGTCGATGATCCTTTGCTCACAAGCGGCTTGGAATCACTAAGTCTGAGGAGAGACTTTGCCTCCCTGTGTGTGTTCTACCGCTTGTATAACGGGGAGTGTTCAGCAGAATTGTTCGACATGATGCCCACTTCCACCTTCTACCACCGCACCTCTCGCCATCGACGGGGAATTTATCCCCATACCTTGGAACCACAAAGGTCTCGCACTGTGCGCTTCCAAAGGAGTTTTCTTCCGCGAACGCTCAGGCTGTGGAATGAGCTCCCCGTTGAGGTTTTCCCCGGAGAGTACAGCATGGAGTTCTTCAAGAAGGGTGTGAAAAGATTCCTGCAGGGTCGGCAACGCGCGAGTGATACCCCTGGTGTTGCAAGCGTCCATAGGCGGCGGTAACCGCTTACCATCAGGCGGACCGCATGCTTGTTTGCCACCCAAGTGGTATAAAAAAAAAAAAAAAAGTGCACCTTAATGCCTTCGGCTGTGGTGGTAGCGCGAGTGAAATTTATGCGGTTGGTTTGGCACCAACCGGAGATTTCCGTCCACTTGGCCTTTGTGTGGACGAAAACGGGGGGACACGAGCGCTCCTTCTTCGAGGAGGGCCGCGTGGGTCGCGGGACGGGGGAAAGCCGGCTAGCCTGAGTGGCTTCGGCTTCCGGAGAGGCGTGGGGGGCGGGAGAGGGGGGCGCCAGGGAGGGGGCTACCGAGGAGGACTGTGCGGAGGGCACGGGCACGGTCTTGGGGGCTTTAGTGGGAGGGGAAGGTGAGGTTGAGGCCTCCTTCTTTTTAGCGCGTCTGGCGCGCTTCTTGGAGCCCGTGACGGGCGTAAATTCGTCTGAGGAGCCCTCGGACGACTCGGAATGCAGTGACTCCATTTCGGAGTCCACAATGACGGATTCGGGGGACAAGGGTGAGTCTTGAGACTTGTTGGCCTCGTTTGTGACGGCAATGATGGCGCTCTTGTCGAGCGCTGCTGTCGCCTCGGCAGTGGGAGTACCCGCGTTTACATCGCGGGTGTATTCGTCATATTGACGTCCGAGGGTGGGCACGGCTTCTAAGAGCCGCGCGAGAAAAGCCAGTGAGGCTTGGGGGTCCGTTATTATGGACATGGTGGATGCAGACGTGGGGAGGCAAACCGGCAAGGGAAACGTGTTTCGAGGCGCGGTCGCCCAGGGGAAGAAACACGCAAAGAAACCCCTGGTGACTTAAACGTTAGGAGACCGATCCCCGGGGGGTTGACCCGGGGGTGTGTACTGACCCCTCCCTGTCGGGTGTAGACAGGGAGGTGAGTGTGCCTATGGAGTGAGCCCTAAGCTTGTATTCCCGCTGCCAGTCTTATTGTGCAGCGGGTCCCTGACAGTTCCGGTGTAGAGAGCACTAGTCCGTGGACAGTACCCAAACTAACACCGGAGGATAGGAGGTAAGGAATAGGTAGGGTGGGCGGTGGGTGATGACCAGGCGCGACTAGGGTAGACCCCAAGGCCGGTGAACCTGGTCCCGTCCGTTTGTAGCCTTACCCTGAAGGGGCAAGGCTAAGAGCGCAACGGGGCAGTGCCCCACTCGGTTTCGTTGGCACCGTTTGGTTTCCACCGAATGACCACGAAACTGTGGATTTTCCCAGAAGGGGACAAATATTATTGTCGAGAAACAAGAATTGTGATTGTTGTTGCCTTGAAAAAGGCGACCAACAATCACCACGTGCGGTGCGTAGCGGCGGGTGTGGCTTCTGCCGGTCGTAGCGGGCGCAGAGCGCGGGAGCGGTGGGAGCACACGTCTGCTCGGTACGGCGGCCGGAGCGAGAGTCGCGAAATAGACGGGCAGTTTTTTTTTTTTTTTTTTTTTGTATTGTCTCTCGTAGCGTGAGTTCCGGGAACTTTTGCTACTTAACCGGTCAATGGCGAGACCTAGGCCTCCAGCCAGGCACTTTATTTCTAAGCAACACAGCTAAGGGCACCCCCTGTGGGGTACGAACCTCGGCTTGCTGGATCGCGAGCAAGGGAGCTGAGCTGGACTGATAATTTTATTTAAATATTATTTGGGGAAGGGATTTGCGCGTCTGGCTCGGCGCGGGCCGGCGTTTGCGGCGGGGGTCGGGGGGGAACATTACGGCTTATTCGCGTCGGGCCTCGCCGGCGAGGACGGAACAGTGGTCGGTTTTGTGTAGTGTTGGTATGTTTTTGTCGGGCGACCTGGAGGACCGTTATGTCGTCATCCGGTTCGATGACGGCATGTTTTGGACGCCTTATCTTCGAGATAAGGGAAGGAGTGTATCGGGCGGCCGATACGACGAGGGCGTTGGGGTGGTTTACAGCAGAATCGAAATGACGTTTGGACAGTTTTTTCAAAAACTGTTTTATAGTTGGGACTTTGAGGTCAACGTGGAGTTGACTATTCCGCATGTACCACGGGGCACCTGTGGCTCTCCGGAGAAACCGGCTTTGGAGCACTTGCAGGGGGTTGAGTGTTGACTTGCTAGTGTGTGCGAACACTACACCCGCATATGTCATGATTGGTCGAATGCACGTCGTGTAAATCCTCACCTTGGATTTCAAAGAGAGTTTACTTCGTGCATTCAACATGCTGTGAAGTCTACCGAGCGCGAAGGCGGCTCGCGCGCGTACCGCCTTTACGTGGTGACGGAAAGAAAGGCGTTGATCGAGGATCACGCCCAGGTATTTGGCTTTTTCTTCCCATGGCATGGGTTTGCCGAAGAGGGTGATGGGGGCTATCCGTGGGCGTTCGAGGCCTTTCCAGAATAGAATGGCTGCGCTTTTGGTGGGGTTCACTTCAATTCTCCATTTCCGGAACCACCGCCCCAGGGCTGTGACCGCGGATTGGAGGTTGTCGTGAATTCCCTCGGGAGTTCTACCTTTGTAGTAGATAGCCGTATCATCGGCAAATAGAGCGCTTTTAATTCGTCTATGGAGGGGAATGTCGCTGGTATAAAGCGTGAATAGGAGTGGCGAGAGCACAGAGCCTTGCGGGACTCCTGCTTGTATGGGATGGGGGGAAGAGAGTGTGCTCTCGACTCTGTAGCGGAAGGAGCGGTTAGACAAAAAGTCCCGTACTATGCGTACTAGACGGTCTGGCACGCCCAACTGGTACAGCTTGTATATTAAGCCGTTGTGCCAGACCTTGTCGAATGCCTTCGCCACGTCGAAGAGGAGCATACCCGTGGTATAACCGAATTGGAAGCCGCTACTGACGTCTTCCACTATACGGTGGACTTGTTGGACAAAGGAGTGTTTGGTTCGAAAACCGAACTGTTGGTCAGGTATGACTTTCTTAGAGTCTGCAAAACTCTTTAATCTATTGTAAATAAGTCTCTCGTAAATCTTGCCAAGGACGTTGAGGAGACTGATGGGGCGATAACTGGAGGCTTCGGTCTTGGGTTTCCCTGGCTTGGGAATACCTATGACCGCTGCACTTTTCCAGGATTGGGGGAAAAAGTTATTGCTCAGTGCGGCATTGAAGATGGCAGTGAGCAAAACTATGAGATAAGGAGAGAAGAGTTTAATAACTCTGTTAGTGATCCCGTCGGGACCTGGGGCTTTCCTGGGGTGTGGATCCTTGATCACTTTCCGGACTTCGTCGACCGTGATTGGGGCGATGGGGTGGTCTGGGTTTTCAGAGGGTGGGAGAGATAGTTTGCTTTCGACCTCGGCTTCCACCTTATCGAGATGGCGCGGGTCTACCGGCAAGGTGCTGAGCGTACATTGAGCCTCGAGACTGTCGGCCAGGCACTCGGACTTCTCGTCGTCGTCAAAGGCGGGCCCTTGATTTGAACGAGTGAGTGGAGGCATGGACGAGATTTTGTCCGATTTGAGTTTTCGTTGGAGATGCCAGGAGGCCAAGTGACTCGGTTCAAGTTCCCCTAGGAACTTGTTCCAGCGAGCGTCTCGCAGGTCTTTCATGCGGTATCTCAGCTTGCGCTGGAGTGACCTCAGAAAGGTGCGGTTCGCTTCAGTCGGGTGAACTCTGTGAGCGCGGAGGGCGGCGTTCTTTTCCGTCACTAGTTCACGCACGTCGTCGGGAAGTTTCCAGCGATGGTCTTCCATCACCGGAACTTGCCGTGAACAGGCGTCCACGGCTGACTGTACGTGAGCTGTGAGGGAATCGACCGCCTTTTGAGTGTCGGCTGCCGACTCGATGAGTGGCGGGATACTATCTAAGTGAACAGATGAAGGGGACTTGAGGAGTTCCTCCAGTTTTCTCCAGTCTGTTATCTTTTTCTGAGGCGGGGGCTGACCTGAGTCCGGGGGGCCTAGTCGGGGGGAGAGCGCTAAGGTCACAGGTCGGTGGTCGGAATCTAACTCGTCGTGCGACCTCAACGAGTGCAAACGGAGGTTTACATTCTTGAGGATCGCAATGTCTAGTACATCCGGTCGGTGATTGGTATTCTCGGGATAGTGGGTGGGGTGCATAGGCGCAATGACGTCGAATTGGAGGAGCCGCTGAGGTCCTCCAATTGGCGTCCTCTGTTATTTCGTGAGTGGCTGTTCCAAGCATCGCTCTTGGTATTCAGGTCACCCGCGATAAAAACTGAGCTACTGAGATTGATGAGAGCTTTGATATCGGCCGTCTAGTTAACAGGGGAACAGTATACAGAGACTATCGTGATCGGCTGATGGCCGGTCATTCCTAATCGAAAAATCGAGGTCTCTATGTGGGAGAGGGTTGGTGGTTGGATTGGGATACAGTGCAGGGACCTCTTGTAATAAATCAAAGTACCGCCGAGGGCGGATCGAGATCTATCATTCCGAACCACGCAGTAGTTTGCAATTCTAGGGTCTCGGTGTGATGGTTTCAAGAAGGTTTCCTGTACTAAGAAAACGTCGATATTGTTGTCGCGAAGGAACGCGGCGATCTCTTCCTTTTGGCTGTGAATGCCATTGGCATTAAAGTAGCCAATTGAAAGCGATTGGGGTTTGACTCTGCTGTTTACGTTTGAGTCTATTATTGGTTGGTCGAGAAGGTAGCCAGGGACTCTGATACATCGGCGTAGTCACCGAGCACCTTGAGGAGGGCCAGAGGGTCCTTTCGGACGGCCCTGAGGCTTCGTGCCACCTCGTTAACCCTTGTGAGGTTGACGGTGGAGAAAAGGTCCGCACAGGAATGCCATGTTGGCGGAGGTTTCGGAAGGGGAGGAAGTGGGCTGGACAACCTGGGGTCTACGCGGGGGTGTAGCAGCCTGAGGTTGGGGCTGCTGAGGTTTGAAGGTGGGGAGCGACAGCAGAGGTGGAGTATGCTGGCTCGGGGCCGCTGAAGGGACGGAGGGGGACGCTTGTGGGAGGGGGGGGAAGTCCCTTGGAGGGAGGGCCCTCCACGGGGAAGGTCGAGGTGGGGCGGGTTGCGCGGGGGGGCGTTACGCCAATCGCGGGCCGCTGCCCTCTTGACCACGACCGGTCTGGGTTTGGGGGATTTGGGACAGCCCCTGTAATTGGCCGGGTGGCCTTCCTGGCGGCATAGCACGCAACTAGGGGGCAAGTCGGCGAGTGTGCGGTCCTTAGGGCGCGAGCAATCGCTCGTCCCATGATCACCCAGGCACTTGACGCACCTGGGTTTTGCGTTACAATTACGCGAGGCGTGACCGTATAATTGGCAGTTGTGACACTGCCCTATAGGGCCGACCTTGTGGGGGGTTTCAACCCTTATGCCAGACAGGTGGCATATGGTTTTTATTTTGAAGACGGCTTTACCGTCGGGGGAGTTCTCGCAGATGGCGAGGACCATGTTAAATGCCTCTCCGGCATTTTGTCGGTGCATGCACATTCTGAGCCTTGAGGTCTTTTTTGATCGACTCTGTGTCGATTTCGCAAGGGACGCCGCGGATGACGACCCGGAGTACACGGTCCTCCGGCAGATCATAAGTGTGGTATTCCACACTTCTGGCCTGCAAGAGCTTCGTGAAGGCTCGGAACTCGTTCGAGTTTGGGAGGTGCACCTTAATGTCTTCGGCTGTGGCGGTAGCGCGAGTGAAATTTATGCGGTTGGTATGGCACCAACCGGAGATTTCCGTCCACTTGGCCTTTGTGTGGACGAAAACGGGGGGACACGAGCGCTCCTTCGTCGAGGAGGGCCGCGTGGGTCGCGGGACGGGGAAACCGACTGGCGATGTCGGCGAAGCGTGGGGGCGGGGAGGGCGCCGAAGTACGCTTTACGCGCACTGCGCTGCGCGTTATAGGCGGTTTGGGAAGGCACAGGCACGGTCTTGCAGGGCTTTGGTGGGGAGGGGAAGGATGAGGTTGAAGCCTCCTTCTTTTTGCGTCTGGCGCGCGCCTGCAGGCGGGCATGCAGGAGGTGAATCCATCAGACTGACCAATATAATGACTCCATTTCCGGAGTCCACAATGAATTCGGGGGACAGGGGAGCAGAGACTTATTGGCCTCGTTGGTGACGGCTATGATTGCGCTCTTGTCCAGCGCTGCTGTCGCCTCGGCAGTGGGGGTACCCGCGGTTATATCGCGGGTGTATTCGTCATATTGACGTCGGAGGGTGGGCACGGCGTCTAAGAGCCGCGCGAGAAAAGCCAGTGAGGCTTGGGGGTCCACACTTGTGGACATGGTGGATGCAGACGTGGGAGGGCAAGGCGGTAAGGGAGACGTGTTTCGGGGCGCGGTCGCCCAGGGGAAGAAACACGTAAAGAAACCCCTGGTGACTTAAACGTAAGGGTCCCGATCCCCGGGGGGTTGACCCGGGGGTGTGTACTGAACCCTCCCTGTCGGGTGTAGACAGGGAGGTGAGTGTGCCTATGGTGTGAGCCCTAAGCTTGTATTCCCGCTGCCGATCTTATTGTGCAGCGGGTCCCTGACAGTTCCGGTGTAGAGAGCACTAGTCCGTGGACAGTGCCCAAACTAACACCGGAGGATAGGAGGTAAGGAATAGGTAGGGTGGGCGGTGGGTGATGACCAGGCGCGACTAGGGTAGACCCCAAGGCCGGTGAACCTGGTCCCGTCCGTTTGTAGCCTTACCCTGAAGGAGCAAGGCTAAGAGCGCAACGGGGCAGCGCCCCACTCGGTTTCGTTGGCACCGTTTGGTTTCCACCGAATGACCACGAAACTGTGGATTTTCCCAGAAGGGGACAAATATTATTGTCGAGAAACAAGAATTGTGATTGTTGTTGCCTTGAAAAAGGCGACCAACAATCACCACGTGCGGCTAACGCGTGGCGATTTGCGTAGCGGCGGGTGTGGCTTCTGCCGGTCGTAGCGGGCGCAGAGCGCGGGAGCGGTGGGCGCACACGTCTGCTTGGTACGGCGGCCGGAGCGAGAATCAAAAAATTTTTGCCGTATGTTCCTTATTTTTATACGCTTATGACGCTCTCTCTTTCCCGCATTGCGTACACGTGGGGTTTTTGTGTTTCGTCTCTTTCTAGTTAGTAAGTTGTTCGGTTAACAACGGGCGAGTATCATCATCATCATCATCATCAACCAATGCAAATTCAATTTACAATATGTACAAAAAAAGTATGTATGTATATATTCTGTGGAAACTAACTATATTATAATTATGTATCTATAATAACTCTCTTCTCTCTATTATAATCTATTCCCTAAATATAACATACATTATTTTATTTATTTATATATATTGGCTTTATTATGTGTTTATGTGTGTATAGTAGGCATATGTTTGGTTTAATTAAATCTATCGCGGCGGTTGACAGTGTGTATGTCGAGAAAGAAACATTCCGTTTTGGGGTTTGGATAACATTTTGTGGCCCTGAAAAGGGCCTTTTTGTTTGTGGTGTTAAAATTCTCCACGGTCGCGTCGCCCACTTTTCGCGGGCGGCGGCATCGCGGATGAATTTTACTTGGAGCTGGTGTACTTGGTGACAGCCTTGGTCCCCTCGCTGACTGCGTGCTTGGCGGGTTCACCGGGCAACAGCAGCCTCACGGACGTCTGAACCTCCCTGGAGGTGATCGTGGACCGTTTGTTGTAATGGGCGAGACGCGAAGCCTCCGCAGCGAGGCGTTCGAAAATGTCGTTCACGAACGAGTTCATGATAGACATAGCCTTGCTCGATATTCCAGTGTCCGGGTGCACCTGTTTGAGCACTTTGTAAATGTAAATTGCGTAGCTCTCCTTCCTCTTGTGCTTCTTCTTCTTCTTAGCGGTCTTGGAGATGTTCTTCTGGTCTTGGAGATGTTCTTCTGGGCCTTGCCAGACTTCTTGGCCGCCTTGCCGCTAGTCTTGGGTGGCATTGTATATGTGAACGGTTCGAATAATCCTCGATAGATACGAACGTGCGCGCTCGACGACGTCCGAGCAAGCAATAATGTCAAACCGTGTGGGTCGTCTCACACCCCCGCAAGGGGGTGGAGGAGTCCGTGCCGGGGCTGATGGCCCCCTGACGGAGGGGTCAAATCGCCGCACGTAAAGACGTGCGGGGCGTTGGATTTGCCTGCAGGAGGTGCTGGCCGGTGGTATATGTGCGCCGCCTGAACGGCCGCGCTCGAGTATCCTATTCTTCACGCCGCCCTCGGCGCGGTACAAGCCAGCCGGGTGAGACCCCGTTGGGGGAGGCCCGGCTTAGCGACCTGCGAGCGGGCGGCGGCTAGGCGGTCCTCGTAGCGTGGCTAGTGGTGAGTCGTCGTGGTGTCGGTGGTGGTGTGCGTGCGCGGGGCGAGCTCCCGCGCGTATGGCCGCCCGTCGGGTGGTCGCGCGTGCTGTGGCGCGAGATCCCGCAGGTGCGGGAATCGCGACGCGTCAGCCCGCGCGAACATGTTGGCGGCCATGCGCTTGATGAATTCGTCCAGGCTCTCAACTTTGAGGTCACGTGCGATCGTGGCATTCCTCACGTACCGAGGCGCGCCCACTATGGTTCGCAGGGAGGTGTTCTCTGGGCTTAGTAGCTTTTTCTTATTTGTTGCACTAGCTAGTGCGAACCAGGCGGGCGCGGCGTACGTGAGGCGGGACCGCACGTAGGCCTTGTAGACCCCCAGTTTGACTCTGAGGGGCAGGCGAGATGTGAGCACTGGACGAAGAAGCGCTCTTGTGACACGCACATTAGCGACGACTCTGTCCACATGGTGGGATATGTTCAGGCGGCGATCTATACTTACCCCGAGGTACTTCGCGGTATTCGACCACTCCAATTCCTGTCCTTGCATCTTGAGCTTCGGTATGTTGCCGTGCGTAACGTGCGAGACGAGCAACACCTGTGTTTTAGCCACGTTCACCGATAACCTCCACTTCCCCAGCCATTCAGGCAGGGCGTCGAGGGCCCGCTGCATCTTGGACGCGGCGTGGTTTTTCGTGATGGATGAAGTGTAGTACGCCGCGTCATCGGCGTACAGGGCCAGCTGGGCCCCGCCTTCGGCTGGGATGTCATCGGTGTAACGCGCGTAGCACACCGGGGATAAGCAGCTCCCTTGCGGTACGCCTGCTTTTATGGGTCGCTCGTCTGAGTGCACGCCTTCCACCGACACGAAGAAACTTCGGTCTAGCAGGAAAGATGCAAGGACTTTGACAATTCGGCGTGGAGTAGTCGACGTCGCTAGCTTGTACAGCAGACCGTCATGCCATACGCGGTCGAACGCCTTCTCCATGTCGAGGAATACTGCAACCGTGGACTCCTTCTTGTTCATCGCCACGGTGAGCGAGTGCAGTACCCTCGACACCTGGAGTGTTGTAGAGTGTTCGGCCCGAAACCCATGTTGCTCGGGGCGCGGAGTCACGTGTGGAATTAGGTGTCGCAGCAGGAGCTTTTCGAACACCTTCGAGATCGTTTGGAGTAGCGTTATCGGCCGGTAGCTCGTGGACAGCAGTAGATTTTTCCCGGGCTTAGGCAGCATAATCACCTTACCTAACTTCCAGGATGTGGGGAAGGACCCCAGGCGGAGGACGGCGTTGAAGAGGCGCGTTACCACCGCGAGAGCCCGCGGGGGTAGATGACGCAGCGCCTCATTCGTAATGCCGTCAGGGCCTGGGGCCTTCCTCAGGGGGGTCTTGAGGATCTGATTGCGTACCTGCCCGGGAGTGAAGACGATAGGGTCCTCCTCGTTCGCTACCGGCGACGCAAAGTAGTCTCGAAGGTGTTTCTCGACTGCTGCAACGTGGTCCACACGTGTGGTGGGGTTGGGCCGAAACTGACGTTCGAGCGTAGTGGCAAAGATGTTCGCGCGGTCTGCTGCACGGCACCTCGGGGTTCCATCTTCGGCCAGCAGGGGACGCACCGGTTCTGGAGCGCCTGTTAATCGGCGGCATAGGCGATGCACGCTACTCCAGCCTTCCTCGCTCACAGACTGGATGTGCCGTTCCCAGGTCGCAGCAGAGTGTGCTGCTACCGCCTGCTTTAGTTTGGAAGCAATCTTGTTCAATTGGCACTTGGTTGACGGACAGCGTGATTGCTGCCATGCTTTGCGCAGGCGCCTCTTTTCCGCTAGTAGTTCCTTGACGCCGCTCGGCAATGGCTCGCGCCGTCTGCCGGGCGGCGTGGTGTGCGTGGCTTGCTTCAGGGCGCTCTGCATTCTTGTCGTCAACTCAAGTGCCAGGCGGTCGATGTCTTCTGTGGTCTTCATTGGGAACGAGCTCCAGGAGGTTGCCTGTAGGTGTTCCGCAAACCTCCTCCAGTCTGTGATTAGACGTGGTACACGAAAATTTTTAGTGGCGGCGCTACCGAACAGGGACAAAAGAACGGGCATGTGGTCGGAGCCTAGGTCGTCCAGCAAGACCTCCTGGGTCAGCTGGCAGGTCAGGCCCGCGTGAACCGCTATGTCGAGTACGTCGGGAGAATAGCCACTCTGATTACCGTAGTGAGTGGGGGTTTCCGGTCCACACACTACGTAGTCCATTCTCTCGGCATACTCGAATAAGCGCCTTCCGTTGGCGCAAATGCGTGACGAGTTCCAAGCCGTGTGTTTACAGTTGAAATCCCCCGCAATAATAGTCGGCACCCGGTCATTCACGAGGAGATGAATGTCCTCTAGGTGCAGACTACTTCGGGGGGGTCGGTAGGCGGCGTATATGTGCAATGGGTCGGAACCCATATACACCTCCACTCCGAGTGCGTACATCGACTGTAAACTCACGGTTGGTAGCGGCTGATGGATGACTGCACGTCGGACCAGGACTGCCAGTCCCCGGTAGGCGCGACCACTGTCCGTGCTTTCGTCCTGTCGGTAAACAAAATAATTTGGAATTTTGAATTTTGAATTTTGGGTCAAATAGGTCTCAGAAATTAGTACCACGTCCGGTGCCTGTTCTCTGAGGAAGGCTTTGAACAATCCCGCTTTGTTCTGGAGTGAACAGGCGTTCCAGTGGATGATCTTGAACGGCCTATGCGGACTGAACGCGATTTAAAGACAATAATCGCGTGAGGCCGCTCAAGACCGCAGGAATCGGGTCTGAACCGGTGCGTATTGATACCAGCACCTCCTGCAGGATATCGATTGCGATATCTATCGCTTCTTGGCTTTGGCCTTTCTTTCTTGGCAATTCTTTCTTTGGCCTTTGTGAGGCGAAATCAATTTGTTTGCTCTGTCGAGCTTGCGCTTGGAGCTTAGTTTTAGTTTGCGGCTTAGGTTGCTCAACCGCATTGGTCGCGCTGGCTTGCGTCGGTGGCGCCGCCGTGCGGGCGGCATTTTTCTTATTTTTGCGGCGTCGAGTGCGACGCCGCTTCTTGCCGTCTCCCTCTAGTCGGGGACGCGCGCTATTGGCCGGGGCCATTAGGGATGCTGTTGTGGTCTCGCTTACCTGTGCGATCTGTCGGCTCGATGTTTTGGTCGCCGCTGTTGTTGTAAGGGCGACCGGTCCTGCCCGTCTGTTGCGCAGTTCCTTCTTGAGGACGGGGCAGGTTACGCTATTTGCGGGATGAGAGCCGCTACAGTTCGCACAGGTAGCGGGTTCTTCCCGGGGGCGCGGGCAATCGTGAGCTGCATGTTCTCCGCCACAGCGCACACATGCGATCGGGCGGTGGCATGCGTGCGACGAGTGGCGGAACTGTTGGCAGCGGTGGCACTGCGCCGGCCCCCGCTTGCCACGCCAGGCCTCTATTTTGACTCCGGGCATACACATCAATTCGTCCACCTGGTATATGCCCGGAATCGTTTCGGGGGTACGTTGCAGCTGTGCATAGAAAATGCAACCTGGGCGTCCCTGCTGCGCGCGGATCTGCCGCACGTACTCGGGTACGAATCCCAGGCTGCGAAGCTCTTCCTGTATTTCTTCCGGCGGTGTGTCTGCAGGGAGTCCCCTGATGGCCACTTTGAGACATCGCTCCGCCGGAAGTGAATATGAGAACCAGGAGATTTTCTCCTCCTTCTCCAGGGTAGTTAAATACCGCTGGAGGGTCCGGTATTCTTTCTCCTCTTTTGGGGTGAAGCGCACGCCTTTCCCAAAGGGGCGTGCGTTTGGGGCGTGTCCTAAGACGCTTTTGAGGTGTCTGAAGTGGTAAGCCCAGTTCGGCAGGTGTTCCACTATCAATGGTGGGTACCGTGGCCGTTCCGGGTCTTTCTGGGCAGCTTTTTGTTGTTGCTGCTGCTGGGATTGTTGAGTTGGTGGTGGCTGGATAGCGGCGGGGTCTGGGGTTGGATCTGTCTCCATCCCGCTACTCTCTGAGCGTACACGCTGCGCGCGGGAGGCGCGCGCAACGTCCGCAAAAGAGGTGCCCGGTTGCTGGTCCGGAGATAGTGGTTGCGGCAGCCTACGAAAGCCTTTTGGCCTAGGCGTAGGCTCCGCCACGCATTGACGCTTCGAGGGATCGTCAGAGGGAGGGTAATCACTCACCTCTGATTCATCAACCTCGGAGCGGAGTCTGCGCCGGGGCCTGGTGCCCTTCTGCGGGATGGTGGCGCTCGATGTTGTAGTTGTAGTGGTAGTCGGTGGTTGAGGCACGACGCTTGGGCGTGGTGCGGTTGAGGTGGGAGCAGGTCGGGCCGCCTGCGACACCGGCTGTGGTGCCGGCGGAGGTGGCCTTGGTGTGGGCCGCTGCACAGCCGGTACGGGCCGGGGCGCCTGTGGCGCTTGGCTCGAAACGGGCTGCGCAGGTGGCGCGGGTCGCTGCACCGGCGGGGCAGTGCGCACGGCATGCGGTGCGGGGGCTGGTGCTGGCTGCATTCTTGTGCGGGCTTCGTGGAAGCGCCTGTCCTCGCTCGTAGGTGTGGGCGCAGGCCGGGGGGCGGTGCCGCTCCGTGATGACAACGGAGCGGACCGCGGTCTCGGCGGCGCCCTATCTACGGGTTCGGATGCGGCAGCGTGTCTGGTTGGGGCAGCGGGTACGCGGAGTACAGCCGACGGTGGTTTAAACACCGGGTTGTACTCCTCATACTCGCTGCTGGAGTCAGAGTATTCTGACATTTCTTAGCAGGCGTTATGGCTCGCGGCGCCAAGAGCCGGCTCTCAGGGACCCCCTTAGCCCCGCGAGGGGGAAAGGGGGACGTACCGAGGGGCCGGGGGCGGTGCCACGGAGCCGGGCTCTGGTTGGGATGGAATTCCCCGCCTTACACTGAGGGTGTAAGGGGGCGCGGACGGACTCTTTTTACACAGAAAAAGAGGACGGATGCACACTTTAATCGGATGGTACGCCTCGAGCTTCAAAGAAATGTAGCCAATCCAATAATGTCAAAAATTCAAGAGACCGATTTTATGGCGCACTTCGTGCGCACCTTGTGGTGTTGTCGACTAGCGCTCTAAAGCTCTCGGCCAATCAGAACGTAGCATAGAGATATCACTAGAGCGAGATGTAAAAATATGGCGACCGAGGGGGACAACAGAAAAAAAAAAAAAAAAATTAATAATAATAAAATTCGATGGTAGTAAATTAGGTATGTATGTAAATGTATACCTATGTAAGTAGGTAGGTAGGTAGGTATGTAGGTACAGACAGATATTACATATATAGATAGATAAAATATATCTTTATCAATTTATTCTATCTAGTATATGTATGTATGTATGTATGTCGTCTACTGTAATTATAATAATGATTTTTGATAAATTTTTAACATGCCGACATAGAAACATTTTGTAGGAGTACAATTGAAAGTTATTGCGGCCCTGAAAAGGGCCTTTTGTTTGATGCATTGCATTAGCCATGCATGCGCATACTACTATACTACACGCAGCGTACGTACGACGACGCACGGTGCGAGTGTAGTGTAGTGTAGTGTAGTGTTCACACGCCTTAAGCTTTCTTTTCGGTCTTCTTGGGCAGGAGCACGGCCTGGATGTTGGGCAGTACACCTCCCTGGGCGATGGTTACGCCCGAGAGGAGTTTGTTCAACTCCTCGTCGTTGCGGATCGCCAACTGGAGATGTCTCGGAATGATCCTGGTCTTTTTGTTGTCCCTGGCGGCGTTTCCGGCCAATTCGAGAACTTCAGCGGCTAGATATTCCATAACAGCAGCTAAATATACGGGAGCGCCGGCACCGACGCGCTCAGCGTAATTACCGTTACGCAGCAATCTGTGTATACGACCCACGGGGAACTGAAGACCGGCGCGATTCGAGCGAGACTTCGCCTTCCCCTTCCCTTTGCCTCCTTTGCCGCGTCCAGACATGTTATTTATTTGATTAAAACGAAACGAAACTGACGAACGTACGCACGGGCGAGCGGCGCGTGCGGATGCTACAGATATAGTAAAAACATCGCAGCGAGTCACCGCATATTTATGTTTTTTGCCTTGGTCACAACTAGCGCTAGTCTGTACGAGCGCGAGCGAGCGAGCGAGCGAGTGAAACGGAACAGATCTACTATGTCTCTGTCTCAGTACTCAGTGTCGGGAGTCGGGCGTTCGGGCGGGCGGGCTCTGTAGCTGTACAACAGCAGAAACAAAGAAAGAATTAAAGAAAGAAATTTGTGCTAGTTGAAACAGTCGCTAGTTGTGATACCAACATTTGGTTATAGGGCATAAAAAAAAGGGGAAAAAAAATGTGAAAAAACATAAAATCAAGAAGAAATAAATTGGATCGGATATGAGATATATACAAGATCATCGAGACCACCAAGAAGAAAACCTGTACCCCTTATTATGATACATTATGAAATTCTTTCGTTTGTACCACCAACCAACCAACCAACCAACCACCCACTGAAATGACCAAAAATTGTATGTGTAAATATTATACATTGTTGGGGTCCTACGGGGTTCACAGTAAAAAACCGTTCTCTTCGATTAAAAAAGTGGACTGTATTTCTTGGTTAACAACTTGACAAGCTTCAATAAACTGTTTTCCTGGTTCCTGGCTATGTTCTGTTACTTCTTGTTCTCGTTGTTCTTCTTGTTGTTCTTCCTTGTTCCGTCGCTCGACCGATAGTGAGTGCCGATTGCGCTAAATGGCCCGCTTTATATACAATTTCTGCCATGTTCACTCGTGAGACGGATGTATCTCTGTCTCGGCCTCGATCGCGCGAGACAGAGATAGATTCAGCGAGTTGTCTCGCTCGCACACTATAAATATTTACGCTCGACCTGTCGCCCTATCAGTGTTCGGGCGCAGGTCAAATGATACAACAAAACAAATTAACCTTTATTTCCTACGCTTACATGTTATTCGGTGCATGTGCACTTAACAATAAAAAACTTAACGATATTTCTTACGATTACTTTGGACTAGAAAGGAATGGCAAACTTTAATAATACAAAAAAACAACTTAGGATCTATACATATTTGCTTATCTATTACTAGGTACGGGCGTCCGTAACAGTCTCCCCCCGGCGTAGATTCTCGCAGCCTCCTTCATCTCGGTAGGACGACGATTCTTCTTGCCGGTCTCCGCATGACGCCTCCGCGGGTTCGCACCTCCACGCTTCGTACAACGCCATCCTTCCCCGGGTACACCTGTTCGATCTGGCCTTTCGGCCACAGGTTCCGGGGTAGTAGCCCGTCCGCTATTACCACCACGTCCCCGACGTTGATATTCGGCGGGGTTGGTGGCGTAGTCTCTCCTCGCGGCGCTAGGGTAGGCAGGTACTCGTTCACCCACCTGGCCCAGAACATATCGGCTAGCGCTTGGGACGCTCTCCAAGCGCGTCGGTCGGCCGGATCGCAGCTCCCGACGGAGGGTATCCCGTTGGCTGTCCCCAACAGGAAATGGTTCGGTGTTAACGCTTCTGCGTCCTCGGGGCTCGTAGAGACGTGTGTCAGAGGTCGTGAGTTCACCGTGAATTCTATCTCGGCTAGGACGGTGCTGAGGACTTCTTCTTTGTGCGCGCGCTCCTTCAACACTACGGCGAGTGCTGTTTTCACCGAGCGTATCAGGCGCTCCCACGCTCCTCCTTGGTTCGGCGCCCCGGGGTCGATGAACCGCCACTCTGCTCGCTTTGACACGACGAACTCCTTCAATTGTGGCACCCAGTCTTTATATGCCTTCTTCAATTCCGCGTCCGCTCCGTGGAAATTAGTGCCGTTGTCTGACATATATATCTCTGGCCAGCCTCTTCGTGCGGCCATTCTGCGCATGGCCATGATAGCACTGTCGGTGCTCAGGCTGGCTAGGCATTCTAGGTGAATACCTCGGGTCACTAGACAGGTGAAAATTAGCCCCCATCGTTTTTCGTGCCTTCGTCCGATGGTCACGGTCATTGGCCCGAAACAGTCCATACCGCAGCGCAAAAAGGGGCGAGTCCATGCGCTCAGGCGTACCTCGGGTAGGTTTCCTTTCGTGGGTATCGCCGGTCTCGCTTTTCGTACGCGACACTTTCCGCAGTTGTAGATTACGCTTCTTACCGCCGGTCTGAGTCGTAATATCCAATAGCTTTGTCGTAAATTGTTTACGACTGTCTCCCGGCCCATATGGTGGTTCGCTTCGTGTTCCTTGCGCGCGATCAGTCTTGTGAGTGGGTGCGCGCCATCCAGTATTGGTGGGGTCTTCCTCTCTTCGGGCACGGCGGCAGCGTTTATCCGCCCGTTCAGGCGAATTAATCCGTTCTTATCTACAAACGGGTCCAATTTTCTCAGGCGGCTTCCTCTTTCCAGCGCTTTTCCTTTTTGCAGTCGTTCTATATCTTCTCGGAAACTGTCTTTCTGCGCTTTCTTTATTAGCAGGCGTTCGGCTTCCTGCAGGTGTCGCGGGGTCAGCCCTTCGTTC
>JACCPG010009046.1:0-13953 GCA_016069955.1 Drepana arcuata
CTCACCGACCCGGTGCGGTGCAACTCCATTGAGGAGATCAGAGCCCTGCGCGACGCCCACAACCAGTTCCAGGTAAGATAGCCATCTACTGTTATACTAAGCTCAACCGATATCCGGTAACTGCTTGTCTTACCATAGTTAAATAAAAAAGTTTATTAAGTCAATAATATATTTGTGCGTGCGCAGGCGTCGCTGTCATCAGCTCAGAGCGATTTCGAGGCGCTGGCGGCCTTGGACGAGCAGATCAAGTCGTTTAACGTGGGCGCCAACCCCTATACCTGGTTTACTATGGAGGCGTTGGAGGAGACCTGGCGTAATCTGCGCAAAATTATCGGTAAATAAGAGTGCCTATTGTATTACTACACTAAACTTATCTTTTATGCCATGCCAACCTGTCCAGACAAGTTTTCTAGCTCGCCAGCGAACACTAAGCTAAGATCGAACCCCCCACATGGTGGACTAAATGTGTGTGGATAAAGCAGTGCCTGGCTCGAGTATACTGGTCTCGCCATTGTTCGGTTACTTAACAAAAGTTTCGATGTCAATAAGAATGTAAATTCTGTCCCCTGGTATTATTACATCCAGTCAATATACTTCTAACATACAAGTCACAAAAAGTATTATTTTTGATTTACCATTAGGTCGCTTTGTGGGTGTGACCCCGATATTACCATAACAATCGTCACACTGGCCGTATACTTGGATTGTTTGACACATTGATTTGATTTGAAAAAAATATGAAGTCCATATTTCCTGTTTGTGCAGCGGACCGTGATGTGGAGCTGACGAAGGAAGCCCAGCGTCAAGAAGAGAACGACAAACTACGCAAGGAATTCGCTAAACACGCCAACACATTCCACCAGTGGCTCACAGAGACTCGGTATGTGCCCTAATATAAGTCATTACACATAAAGTAATTACAAATGCTATTATGTTAAAATTACCTTTTCCATTCCATTAATTTCATGCCATTTCCTGGGAATTTGTTGCATTTTTTTTTGTATTTTATTTGGGATTTTATATATAGAAGTTGAAAAGTGTATTCAAAATGTATTAACGTCTTATGTTTGTTTATGCAGAAAAATTATGAATCTCAATGTATAAGTTAGTGTACAATACCAATATTGAACGGATCAAAATAAGTGGCTTCGTCTCTACACAGAGTATGTATTGTATAACATTACGGAAAGTAGAAGCAAAGCTTCATATAAAGTGTACGTACATTGTACTACTAGCGCCATCTAGCGGCTGCCGCAGTCGGGCTTTGGTTTTATTGTCCTTGTTCAATATACGATTGGTGCAGGTACCGGCTGCTAGGCTGGGACGGGTAACGTACCAATGTCGTGTGCTATGTACTATCTATACGTATGGAGGATGCGCTTACGTGCTTGGCAAATAAGATATTTTATATAGGACAAATCGTAACATGCTTTGGTGTCGCGCAAGACAATGAAATTGTATAAGGTGTTGGCAACAAAACAAACCTGTTGCTAAAGGATAACTGTACTCAAAGTTAGCTGTACAACGCGCAATGCAAAAAATCCCTGTTATCAAAGTCCATGACTTTTGTGAAAAAGGCCAACTGTCACCCAAAATTGGCGATAGATACGCCATCTGTCTAGTTGGTCCTATCGGGGTGTAACTTTTGTTGTATAATAAATCCTTCTATTTGCCAAGCTGTTATATGTTGTCCGCATATTTTTGTATTATCGGTGTTTCATCTCTGCAGTATAACACAAGTTGGCTTCCTCAAACAGTCTTCCCAACGGAAGAATTGATCACTTGTCGTGTTTCTTGTTATTTATTATTATATAATGATATAATTCTTACTATTCTTCTACTAACTCTTACTTCTCACATTATTGGCACAGTGTTGAAGACAAACATTCCAACTAATGTACATAGTTTATTCTATCTAAATGTTTAAGATCGATGTAAGAATTGCTCTCAATGTATAAATAAACACTTCACAAAAATATTTTGTACTACAATATTAGTGTTTTAAAACTTGAAGTTTTATGAAACTTATGTGGTACAAAGTTTTTTTTTAATTGATTGCATTCCTGTCATATTTCGTTTATGTTCTTGTTTCTTAAACGAACATGTTTCTTAACTAGAATTTCTCGATATTGAGAAAAACATTAATTGGATAGAATTTTGCAAAGCTATTTTTAAATACTATACAATCTATGACTTGTATATATAATAATACGTCATATTGAATTGCGAACCCAGATTCCTTAAATCTTTACTCACATTGTTATTTGGAGTAGTATGATCAGTAGCAGTGGCGGATTCGTCACGTAGCGAGAGTAGCAAGTGCTAGGGGGCTCCGTGCACGATCGCGAAAAAAGCATCTATTTATATTGTTTTTTTACCATAATGTTAGGACGATCCAAGGGCCCCTTGATATAATTAGCTAGAGGCCCCGCGCCTGTTCAATCCGGCACTGACCGTGTGCTTATGAGCGAGTGTATTGTGCAGCACATCGATGATGGAGGGCACGGGCTCGCTGGAGCAGCAGCTGGCCACGCTGCGCCAGCGCGCCGGGGAGGTGCGCGCCCGCCGGGCTGACCTGCGGCGGCTCGAGGAGCTGGGTGAGAGATGCCATACCTGTTCAACTACTTATGCTATTATTTCACCTTGTGCACAATATTGTAGTCTTATCATGTTACCTTCGTTCATTTAGAGGGTAAAAAAACACAATATTATCACGAACAATATTAGGACGAACTCTACGCGGTAACCACAATATATATATATATATATATATATATATATATATATATATATCTTAATATATCTAAATCTCGAGTCACAATGTTTGTCCTCAATGGACTCCTGAACTACTTAACCGATTTCAACCAAATTTGCACACCATGTGCAGTTTGATCCAACTTAAAAGATAGGATAGCTTAAATCGCAATTGGATGTTTGTTCCTGTTTCATGTAAAAACTACTGAAAGTAATTGCATGAAACTGGCCACATAGATGGATTGTAAAGCATTAGATATGTTATAATCTTTAAAAAAATACTTATAATATTATAAAACTAGCTATTTAAAAATAAAATATTTGTACCATATCGGTATCCCGCAGGCACCATGCCAAGAAGATTAGCAGCTTTGGCACGCTTGACAGCAATGCTGATCCGCAAAGTGACAACATGTATAATGATAAGTTGTGTGGAACAGGCGCCGCGCTGGAGGAGCACCTGATCCTGGACAACCGCTACACGGAGCACAGCACGGTGGGGCTCGCGCAGCAATGGGACCAGCTCGACCAGCTCTCCATGCGTATGCAGCACAACCTCGAGCAGCAGATACAGGCCAGGAATCACTCGGGTACCTTGCACTTTGTACATTGTGTTCTCATAATAATAATAACCATAGACATTGCTATCAATTGAAAAAGTAGGTTCCAGCTCATTACACGAAGCGAAGAGACTGACATTTACTTTCTCAATCCTGTCTAGAGAAGATCTATGAACTAACTTAAACCAGTTGTCACTTTTTATATACCACTATGAGTCAAACAATCGTGCGGTCCATCTGATGGTAAGCAGTTAGTCTAAAGCCTCTGCAATAGCAAGGGTATTGATTGGAAATATGTTTTCGCACTCCCAGAACCTCTGAGGGCTATAGGGGACATCTGGGTGGTGACCTTATCCAAATACAGATCGTGCATTTATTATTTAACTTCCCTGTGCATTATTTTTGCTATATGAAGTATGTATTCGCTAAATAAATAAACTTTTTTTATCTGGTTTTCTTACGAAGCTGTTGGCCTAACTGAAACAATCAGACCAGATCCCTTAAGTTAGCGCATTGTTAATGTTTCTCGTGGTGTCCCTCAGGTGTGAGCGAGGACGCGCTGAAGGAGTTCTCGATGATGTTCAAGCACTTCGACAAGGACCGCTCGGGCCGCCTCAACCACCACGAGTTCAAGTCGTGTCTGCGCGCGCTGGGCTACGACCTGCCCATGGTCGACGAGGGCCAGCCCGACCCAGAGTTCGAGGCCATACTCAGTGAGTACATGCCGAGTGTATTGCTTGCTCGCTCGCACCCATTGCGAATTAATTAATCGCACTTCTAATTGCATAATTACATTCGTCTACCTGCACTTGTCTCTCGTAGGTATTAACTGCACTTTTCTAGCTACTCTGATTTAAAAAAAATAATACGATTTATTTTGATGATACAAGCTAGAATTAATTATTAAGCGTAAATAAAAAGTTGTAGATTCTGTCAACTATGAATGTTTGCGATTTTGGCTCTCAAAACATACATACCATGGAACATATAACCTCCTCCTTTTTTGAAGTAGGTTAAAAACTAGCCAAGGTCGTGATAAACGTTAAATAGGACGGCAGTATGATTATGGCATTTATTTTGAGAAGCCTGGAAAATGTGCGCTATTCATGCCTTCATGTAATATTAAATGTTGTATTGATGTCATTACTGGCTTTTTTTTAATTATTCTTCAATTCATCACGGCACTTCATCAGTATTTCTTACCCCTCCCCAGACGTGGTGGACCCCAACCGCGACGGGCAGGTGTCGCTGCAGGAGTACATGGCCTTCATGATCAGCAAGGAGACTGAGAACGTGCACTCCTCCGAGGAGATAGAGAACGCCTTCCGCGCCATCACCGCGCACCAGGACCGCGCATACGTCACCAAGGACGAACTCTACGCGGTAACCACAATATACTTATATATATATATATATTTTACATTATACATACTGCAATACTCATATTAATATAGCCATGCTGATGTTAAGCTTGTGGAGTGTCTGAAGATGAGAACTACTCAACTGAATAACAGTTTTGCTTATTGTCGGTACAGAAATAATTAAGGATACTTTTTAACCAAAAAACACAGCACCCGGGTTTTCAACTATTGTGGTTTACTACTAGTTTCTACAGATCTCGTATTGCGCAGTTTTGAAGGAGCTTTCCAAAATATGCTCAGGCTGGGGAATCGACTCCATGGCACAGCATGGAGTTCTTTCAGAAGGGTTTGAAGACATTCCTGCAGCGCCGGGTCGTTGTTTGCCACTTTAGTGGTATATAACCAGTATTTATATATAACACAGAACTGTAAGCCTTACCATCTATGTAACATGTGTAGAGTTCAGTATATGTTCAATTTCAAAGTTCAGTTCAATACATGTTGCGCGTTGTCCCCAGAACCTGACTAAGGAGATGGCGGACTACTGCGTGGCGCGCATGAAGCCGTTCGTGGAGCCCAAGTCGGAGCGGCCCATCCCCAACGCGCTCGACTACATCGACTTCACGCGCACGCTCTTCCAGAACTGAACGCCCGCACCGCCTTATTAAACATCACTATTAAATATACTATTTTTATTCTGTCGCACCTCCCCCCCCTGACTTTATAGCCCCGCTACGGCAACGCTTGCATATTTCTTCAGTATTTAGAATTAATGCTCTGAGCGTATAGAAAATAAGGATATAGCTTCATGACTAGTAATTTATTATTGTTCACTATGTGTGTAGTGTAGGTTCTGGAAGAAGCGACGGTGTCTTCGATCCGAAGTCGCCGGAGTTAGTTGACCGGTCGCTACTATTGTAGTCGCCTTGTTTTACCCGCAGGTAAAACTCGCAGAGCAAGGATTCCTTTTCTCTGAGCGTAGCAGAGAAATACGAAGCTGCCTTAACGACTCGCTTCAGCATTTATGTTTTGATATATGTTTTTATGTGATACAGATTATAATAGGATCGAAGAGATTACTGTACAATAATCTATTAACACTCATAGACGCCGATAAACAAGGGTTCAAAATCCAAGTAATTTAAAAATTTAAGGAACATATAAGAAATATTTCAGTCATTATGATAACAAATTACTTTAACTTATAGCAACAAAACGGCAGCTGGGGGATCCTATCTTAATCTGAATCAAATCACGTTTAAATACGCCATTTTAATATTTTGCTAGAGTTTAGTATTGTAAGCAAAGGTATTATGGACATTTCCGCTAAGACTATTTAATTTTTGTATTTCATTTAACTTTTCAATAAATATTTACTCAAAATTAGATTGGAGTTTGTGTTCATAAATAATAAAACACTTTATTTATCAATTATAATAGAATAGTCGTAGTGGCCGAGTAGTTAGAGTAGATGCCTGCAACACAAAGGTTGCAAGTTGTGTTTAGTCTTTCGATTACTGATTAGTCACACCATGAAGGAGAACATCGAGAGTTAACCTGCATACGTTTGAGAAGAAATTCAAAGGCGTACGTATAGATGTACTCGAGTTAAGTTGGCACCTAAATTGTAGCGGAAAGTGGGTGTGTACGACCTATACACCTATTATTGATTTGATTATATAATCAACACGCTTAAGCCGCATTCAATCTTACTACTTATATGATCATTGCTGCGCTCCCTTGATACTAACAGCATGAAGATACAAAGCCAGCCTTCCACAGCAACCGGCCTATCTAATACAAAAATATTCTGATCTAATTGGGTTACTCCTGTTTTCATCATTACTGAGGGTCGTGACTCCCCCGCTGCATCAGTTTCTCCCGTACTATGTCCCTCCATCTGCTGCGATCCTTAGCTTCATGAAGGGCATTGTGGAGGTTGATGTTCAGAGAAGATCGTATTTGGTCCGACCATGGGGTTACTCAACAGTTCGTCATTAGCGCGTTCACTCAAACAAACTGCCTCTATAATATTTATATTAATAATAAATTACTCATATCATAGTGACTATAGTTAATTTACATATTAGTACATTCTTATGATACAAAACACATGTTTGGAGATAATTATTGCAATAATGTTTCACATGCATCAATGTCACTATGTTAATTTCGTATATACAATAGCCAAACGCCACATCACATAGTTCATGATGTATAATTACACATATGTACAAACAATCTGTGCGTAACTGCCTCCATGCGATACGCCTAACGTACATTTGCTGAGTTTTGATACAACCTGAATTGAACAAATTGATGAGAACATGATTCATTGTTATATCATTAAAATTACTACAAAAGATTACGAATTAAAATGTGGTTGTATAGAAAATCGCCCCCAAAGTTCGAAGATTCTTTTAGATCATGATAAGAGCGCAAAAAGATACCTTTACTCCATAGACAATTGATATTATGATTCTGTCTATCCCTTCGGTGGCGTGTTGACAGTGTTATGCTATATCTACATATATATTTATATATAGTCGACGACAGGCGACAAGGGCTCAAGAACATGTATAAAGTACACGTCTTGATTGTGACTATTTAACATTGCTTGGAGGTAATGAACTTGACAGTCGCAGTAAAGTAGTCGACAGGTAAGCCGCAGTAGTTCCCGACGATAAAATTACTAGGTATGCCCCGCAGCTTCGCTCGAGTTACATTTGATTATGTATAGGTATATAATTATCATAAATACCCGAACCTTCCGAGAGCCTCTCGAGATTAGCTAATATCAATACTCAATCATGCCAGAACGGCTGAACGGATTTGGATAAAACTTGGCACAGAGGTAGATCATTAGCTGGATTCGATCAAACAATCAATTCAACCCTCACCAACCTACTGCAGGGCTTATGACTCCTCTACAACACGCAAATATTTCCGGTCCTGTGCCAATCGTACCATTGCCACCAGCCACTGCCACGATATCGTATGACCATCGGGTTGGTGGTCGGAGTTTGTTTCACTCCTCTATGCCACTATTCACAACTGCCTCGGTCAATGTTCCGTCACTCCGTTAGCTCCGGATTACTCCAAGGTCAAGTTTTCGCGGGGCACTGCTATTTAAGGGATCCTGAGTTCCAGTGTGAATAAGTAGTGCGGTCAGATCTGTGCCCGCTGCAGCAGCCGGTAGTCGTGCGGCGAGAGCAAGGGCTGCAGGCGCTCCAGCAGCGGCGGCGGGAGCCCCTCCCGCGGCGGCTGCAGGTAGCGGATGGCCAGCAGCTCGCGCACCGACGGCCGCGCGCGGGCGTTGTACGTCAGGCACCACTTAAGCGCTGACACCAGCGACGCAGGCAGGTCTGATGAATGACCATTATTTCACTACTATACTGAACTCAATTGGTATTATTAGTCTCGCCTAAATTATAAATCTACTGTAAGATTTTTTTTATGCTCATATCATATTAAATAAAAATTTTCTAAGTATATTGTTTGCATAATATCTTTTTATTTATCCTTGACAATACTTTAATTTCCTTGCATATAAAAGTGGATACTCACGCTCCACGGGCGGGTAGTCGATCCGGTGGTTGGGGTCGAGGATGGCGGCCAGCTTGGCCAGGTTGGGGATGTGGCCGAAGGGCGTGCGCCCATACACCATGCTGTACAGGATGCAGCCCAGAGACCACACGTCCGACCGGAACGAGATCTACAATTCAGATGACTACATAAAATATGTGAGACACAACATCCCGCCCTCTTAATCGCTGGGTCTCTGCCTCTCGCTCAGTAAGCGAGTATTCGACATAAAAGTAATAAAAATGCGTGTAATATTTATTTATCACGTTAGCAGGATTGTGAATGAAATGTTTAATACCCAATTTAAGATAAAGAAATTTGGTTATAAAGTTCGTTACCTTGATGGGCGCGCTACCGTCGTGGGCGCCGCCCAGCCCGCCGGCCCCGCCCATGAGCGCCTCGGGGCTGATGTAGGAGTAGGTGCCGGTGGCCTGCGAGCGGACTACGCTGGTGGCGTCACCGCTGATGGCCGACGCGATGCCAAAGTCAATCAGTTTTAGTCGCCCGCATACCAAAAGGAAGTTCGCTGGCTTTAAGTCCGCATGGATCACACCTAAACAATATGATAAAAAAAAACAATTTTAATTGTTGATTCATCCATCAAGACTACTGTAGTTTTAAAACAAGCCCTGATACCAAATAGAAATTAGTTCGACCTCGTAACTAATACTGTCTGTATTAATTACACTTCGAGTGACGAGCAGGGTGTGAAAAGTTTCCTGCATGGTCGGCAGCGCCTGAGCATGCTTGTTTGCCACCCGGGTGGTAAAAAAAGCAAGACCAAGAGGGGTTGAAGAAGCCCATTCTCAGTATTTAATTTTATTCCTTCACTTGATGCATAAGTTCGAGTAGTTGCTTGCAACACAAAAGCAACTTTAGAGGGCACCAAGTCTGCTAATATGTTATAAAAATATACTATACTTACCAGTTGATGTATAAAACCTTGTAAACGCATTTCAATGTCCCTATTAATTGGTAATTCATTGGATTGGTTAGAATGTTACAGTACAATATGAGAACTAAATACTAAATATGACAGTAACACAATATCCGAGACATCGAAAACAAAACCTAAACCGCTCTTCTGGTTGTCAGTGTTACCGTGTTCGTGTATGTAGAGCACGGCTTGCAGCATCTCCTCCCAGTAGTGCAGCACCAGTGCGGGCGGCAAGCCGGCGCCGCGCGCGCGCAGGAATGACGACAAGTCCGTCTCACCGACCTCCAGCACCATGCGTAAGAACTGGTTGGCTCTGTCGTACTCACTGTGGGATTACACCTGAGGTTCTACCAACTGCATGCATTATAAGGAACTTCCCACCAAGTTGTTTCATGTGAAAGCTTGTACCAATGTTTGTTACTCAATCTCAGATACAGACTATTAGCTGGATTTACATTGAAGTATGTATGTAAATTTTATACTGTGAAACCCTTAGAGCACAACTACATTTGTTATAAAATCATACTACTTTTTCCATTGAGTGTGTGACTGAGTACTCTTGTTTCACCATCAAAAAATATATATGATTACTGTGCCTCCTTCCCAGGGCCGGATCTAGGGGGGGGCAAGCCGGGGCCTATGCCCCGGGCGGCAAGTTCAGGGGGGCGGCAAATTCACACGTCCAGGCGTTCCAGACATTACCCGGAACAAACAGACCGACAGACAAATAGAGTTTAAAAATATGTTTTGATATATGTATGTGCTAAATGCTAAATATATATACTATAAATCATCACGCTAAGTCCCTAACGGGGTAGGCAGAGAGTATAGAGCGCCAGTTCTCTCTAGACTTGCATCCCTCTTTCGCTTCGCCCACATTCATCAGTCTCTTCATACATGCTCGTCGGTTTCGAGTACTCTTGACGATCCCGTCCTTGAGCGTCTGATCGATTTGATCGAGGTAGTTGGACCGTGATCTTCCTCTGCCTCTTCTTGCACACACTTTTGCTTGCATATCTGTTTCGTCAATCTTTCTTCACTCATCCATTCTATATGTCCAAACCAACGTAACATGCTTTTCTTCATCTTTACAATCACACCCTCATTTACTCCAGTTGATTTGCGGACTAATTGCGGATTCGATCTAAAATCGTGACCCCGCACATTTTTCGAAGAGACTGCATATCAACTGCTGCCAGGATTTGCCGCCATACAATAAAGTAGGCACCAATATCGCATTGTGGAACTCGGGCACTCTTGCTGAGACTGTTGCTGCCCATCAACGCCGACACGGCGACACGGAATGGGGCCACATTCACCTTATTACCGGCAGTTATCCTTCTTTCAATATCTTTTTCATACTTTTCATCTCATGTGAACATGCTTCCTAGGTATACAAATTCACTAGGTCACTTGTTCCTCTCTTTCGAATGCCAGAGCCTTAGTATTGCCAGCGTTTAGGCGCAGCCGCTTCTTTCTTCCACATTCTTCTTTCATTATGGTAACTAGTGACTGCAGTTCGCCCTCTGATGACGCCAGTAAAACTGCGCCATCGGCGTATAGTAGGCAGTTGACCTCTAAGTTTCCCATTTTCACTCCACTCACTCCATATCCAGGCAACACGTCCCAGAGCTCCTTTCGTACGACTATCAAATGCCTTCTCTAAGTCGACGAAAGTGCAGAAAAACTTTTGGTTATTATCCAAAAACTTTTCCGCGATTCGAGAAGGTTTGATCCATATATCCTCTTCTTGGTCTAAATCCACCTTGGGATTCCCAGAGAAACCTATCTGATCGCTCTTGCATTCTGATCGTCAGGATCTTCGTGTACACTTTGTAGCTAAGCTGACCAAGCTGATAGCTCTATAGTTTGAGCAGTCTAATCGTGATCCCTTTCCTTTATAGAAAGGCACAATGACTGCTCGGCTCCAGTCGTCCGGAACATCACCCATTTCCCAGCACAGGTTACATAGCAAGTAGATGACGTCTCAGACCGCTGGTCCACCGTACTTGATCATCTCAGCTGTCATCTCATCCTTTCACGCTGCTTTTCCACATTTCAGACTTTTGATCGCTCTTACAATCTCTCCCATACTTATTTAATCCGCTAAAGGATCCTCGCTAGATTCTGTTGGAGGCCGATCTATGAGTAGATCAGCGGCATCATCATCATACATATCTTTGTAAAATTCACTCCATCGCCTGAGGACGTCTGTTTTGTCTGTCAGTATGTCATTGTCCTTAGAAAGAATCACATTCATCCTGCTACTAGCTGTGACACAACTTCTGGACTTCTTAACTCCCCCCAAAAAAGTTTTGCGTTGTCCTTGAAATTGTGTGCCAGTTTTTCGTCTACATTCATTAGAAACCTTTCACGCTCCTGTGCTATTATTTCTATCGTGCGAATTTTTAGCAATCGATATCTTTCTTTCGACTTTCATACTTTCACTTGAGCTGGACATAGCCAAAATGTCTTGCCTTGCATCCCTCTTCTTTTTAACTTCTTCTTTACTTCATCATCCCACCAACCATCGCAACTTTTGGTTGTCCGCCCTTTCGAAATGCCACAAACATCTTTCGCGGTGCATAACATGCTGGACTTAAGGAACTGCCAGCAAACATCGACACTCTTAAACACATCTGTCGACGGACAGGCTAGCTGTTCAGATACCCTTTCTTGATATCTGTCTCTAATAGCCTCTTGAAGCCTGCGATGCGGTCTGCGACTGCAGAATGCATTTAGTAAAACGCGGTTTTTTAAATATGTAAACAGACACTGTTAAAACACACTAAAGGTAAAAAAAATGCTAGTGCGCGGGGGCGGCATTTTTTAGTTTTTGCCCCACCTAAAAAAAATTGAAGATCCGGGGCTGCTCCTTCCTCAATAAACAGGCTATCTCATGCAAAAATAATATATCATCCTGCCTTCCCACAAGGATTCATAAATAAACTGATAAATAGGAAATTTAATAATTAGTGTGATTAGCATGTTCCAACAAATTGATAAAGATAAGTAAGAACCAAATGGATTTAAGTATTTAAGTAACTGTTAAATACAATTATTTAGCATTACATGTATAAGACTATTTGGCACATGAAGTCTACTCAAAGAATCCCACTGTGTACTTTCTAGGGAAACCTCAACAGCTGCCTCTCTCCCTTATAAATATATGTTACTAACATTATATCTCCTTTATAACTTACTAATCATAGAGCCTGATGACCCTGTCAGAGTTCTGTAGCTCCCGCAACAGCCGCACCTCATTGATGTAGCCCTGCGCTAGGTCATGGTCAGTTGCCAGATACACACACTTGACTGCATACTCACATGAAGTGCCCACTTCTAACACCTGTGTATTGAGATAAATAAAATTAATTTTAATATTTTTTAAGCTTGAACAATTGCCACTGAGCTATAACCACATATGCTAAGGCTCAGTATGTAAAGGACTTCTGAAGTTAGTACATTTACAATGATTTTGAAATGCCTTGGCATAGTTTTCCATTGACATATATTGAGTTTGGGGTTGATATATATTTTATACAGAAAGGTTACATTATTGTAAGCACACATGCAAAGATTCCACATGCCAAGAAGCAGTTTTAAAAAAATATATATATATATTCATCAATGAATCAAATTTTAATTTAATGCTGATTAAATGTAATTAGTTAATGGCTGTCTGGTTCAAGCAGTCGCCTCCGACACAATGATTGCAAGTTCGAATCCCGACTGTACCAATGTGTTTTTCTGAACTTAAGTACAGTGATTTGTCACACCACGAGCTTTACCGTGAAGGAAAACATCGTGAGGAAACCTGCATATGTCTGAGAAGAAACTCAAAGGCATATGTTTAGTTGTGCTGGAGTAATGGCGATGGACTCGCCATCTGTAATGTTGGCACCTAATATACCTCTGGCAGAAAGTGGGTGTGTGGGTATTACCTATACACCTCTGCCTACCCCTTCAGGGACCCTTGTGGGAAGGCGTGAGGATATATTATTATATTACATTAATATTATAAAAAAAAAATATTATAGTTAAGTAAATTGTGATGTTGCAATTACTTTAAACACCTCACTGGAGCCCCCTGTGCCCAGTTTCTTAATGAACATGTATTTCTTGTCTTTAATACTTGTAGTTTTGAACAGTATCTTAGAGTTGTTGCCTACTATGCCCTGGGGGTAGGAGGGGGTGGCAGCATATGATGCAGGCAACGGCTTTCTGTTCATTGGGGTCTCAGGGACTGGTGCTGGTTCACATTTGGGTGGCACTGGTTCACTTTTAGGTGGTGGACATAGTTCATCTTTTTGAGTCTGCGAGAACAACTCACATCTCACTCTATCCCTGTTCTGTATCAATGCTTTTTGAGGAGTCTTCTTCTGACTCTTTGCTGATCCTGGAGTAAACTTCCTAATTCCAGACTTTATTTTTGGTGTAGCTGATTTTAGTTTTTGTCCACTGCTTAGCACTTTTTTTACCTCTGGAGTCTTTTTAATAGCGGAACTTTGAATTTTAATGTTATTGTTGTGTGGCATTAGTACATTGCGCTTTTTCACTTCGGAGTTGATATAGTTATTGCTCACAGCTGCCTTCTGTGTGCTATGTGAAATGGCGTTATTATTGCTGGGGTAATCCGGGTTTAGAATCCATTTATCCCTTGTATTTTCTTTGTTGTGGTCAGTGTAAATAACTTTTTTCTCGGAAGTGAATGGTTTAAAGTCTTTCGGTTGAGATGCTTTCACTGTAGGGGTGA
>JACCPG010009049.1:0-36269 GCA_016069955.1 Drepana arcuata
TCTAAAACGTGGGCACAGGCGGGTCCCTGGATAGCACGTTACGTGACGTGCAGCGGCGGGTGCTTCGGGTGCGGCAGGGCGGCGTAGGGCGGCGTAGGGCGGCATTATAAAGTCAATGAGGCGGGTCGGAGGGCGCTGTCATAGCGCTGACACCAGGATTTGGTGTGATGAACTACACTTGACATTTTGCATTGGGGCTGCGGCTGCGAGGAATTTCATTTGTTAGTTATTGGTTGTGACCTGCGGCTAAAGTTCATCATGTATCATATGGTTGCCCTATTTCTATCTTCGTAAAGATTATTTAAATATAATATGCCTGACATGAGCATATTATATTTAAATAATCTTTACGAACGATACTTCTGGAACGATGTAACGTTCCCAGAGGTGAAAGAATGATCAAAAACGATTACCTTCCTCTTTTCCTATGGCGGCCGTCCGGTCTAATGGTCAGAGCTCCTGACTGCGAAGCTTGGGGTCGTGGGTTCGATATTTGTGTGTGAAGTGTTGAATGTCTTTTATATTTATGTATACAAGTACATATATATCGTAATGGTATATCATACCTATATTTACAATAGTACAAGCTAAAACATTAGTGAACATTTTGTAAATACAGGGACATTTAGTTCCTTTTGAGAGCAACCAATATATACGACGGAATGGTTCCTCTTTAAATATACATATATCTTCAGGCCTTCCCTCAAGGCTGTTTTCCTTCACCGTAAAACTCGTGGTGTGACTAATGACCGTTGGTACTTAAGTTCAGAAAAACTCAATGTCGGGTCGGGACTTGAACTCGCAATCTTTGTGTTGCCTGCAACTACTCGAACCATTCAGCCACCATGGCTCTTCCTTGAAAAGGTCTTAAAAACTCGTTTACAGCTTTTTAATAAGAATCAATTTTATTCTAGAATAATGGATTATTTGTGAAGGTATTTTCAGAAACATGGTATTAACCCTTCCATTATGGCATTAATCCAATGTCTTCATCCCTCCCACACGGGTTAACCGGGTTAACGGTACCTGAAGGTTACGCAGAGGTGTGTAATGGTACCCACACCTTTTGCCGGAAATATTTCTTAGATGCCAACGTGACAGATGGCGAGTCTATCGTCATTTGTCAAGCACGACGAGTATAGTCATCGTTTTTTAACTACTTCTTGCTTCAGACGTATGTAAGTCGGGATTCGAATTTGCAATATTTGTGTGGCAAGCGACTACTCGAACTACCGTGGCATAGTATGACTTTAACTGTGTAATGGTAGTCAATAGCGAAACCAACAAAGCCCCACCAGAGCACCCCAGTGACGGGCCACTGGGCGCGCTAAGCACAACTGTCCCCTCGGCATATAAGTACTGCAGTTAGCTGGGGACCGCATTCCTCGCTTTCACATTCCCACACTAAAGTGAATCACGGCCGCGGAATGCGGACCCGGCTGCCTGCAGCGTGCGAGCCTCGCATCGGGACGCCTCTTATACGCCGCCTAGCTTTGGGTAGCCAACTGACACTTATCGTTGTTCAACTACTTCTTTATATACCTAATCCTCATCATAAACATTATGTCTTCTTCACATAAGATGAAAAACAGCTCTTTCGTTGTTTTCCGATTGTCACTAGATAACTTCTATTGATAATATGGTACATGTAGTCTGAAAACATTATTGATCCATGCTTCCAGGCGTCTCAGAAAATTGAATAGTTGTCTACTCCTTTGTCTGTAGTTATAGGTTGTTGTTAATAACTATATTTTCATGAAGATGTAGGTAATAAAAAAATTTGCTCCAAAGATAAAATTACTTAAACTTATTACATTATTAAAAGGCCATATTTTTATGCGAAAATAAAGTAAAAAGAAATTCAAGTAAGATTATAATTTTATTTTTATTTGCTTCTATCAACTATGCCCTATCATGATTGTGTCGTGTTTGAACAACTGACCCATTTTCTGAATACACTGATAGAGCACAATACTGATCATCATACTGTTGTGTAGATTAGGTAAGTTATGCGATATTAATGTATTCGCTGATCTTTAGTGTCAAGTCAAGGTCTTGCAATAAAAGTTAACAATAATGGACACTCACTAGATCTGTTCACGAAGTGTCAATTTGAAAAAAGAAAAACTGACCAAAATGTTTGACTCATAAGCGGACCTGTTTTATTATTTGTTTGTCCAATTGGCGTATATTTAGTGCAATTCCACAAATACCGCAAGATGTAGTGTAGTTAGTTTATGCGAAAGGTTATCAGTGTCACTGGCGCGGCAGCGGAGGGCCTGTGGTGGGCGGGGCGCGCCGGGAGCCCGCCCAGCCGACGGCCGCCTTGGCCGACACCTCCTGCAGCGCCCCGAGACAGAGGAGACGGCGATCGACCAGGATATTTTATATATCCTGCTCTATATTTATTATGCCTCATTCGACAGCGTGTAAGCTGAAGTCGGATCTCTGTTTTAATGGTAGAAAGATATTACACCTTCTGCTGCCATGACTATAGGACACGTGTTAAAATTAAATAATGTATTGCTAGATTTTAGGCTTATCATAGATTAATTAAAACGTTAGATCATAGTTTAAATTGGGTTATGTTATGTTTGCAATACTTAGAAGCAATTCTAGGTTAAGGAAGAGCAGACACTCCGAGTACCAACAGGCAAAACTATGCTTATAAAAGTAACTGGTCGTAAACGTATCAATAACTTTTTCACCTGCGATGAGTGAAGATTTCATTATATCGTTCTATAGTTCTATCCTCAGAACAATAACTAAATTGTATAGCCAACCCGGGTACAACCCTGTGAATTTGGAAGCTATAGTGATATGTCTGACTCTTTTTAGCACAGCGTTTAGTACATAAGACGAAAGAGTGCATCCAACCTGTCAACAGTTCTTATTAATACCTTACTTCTATTCTTTAGTTATTGTTCTGAGGTTCTATCAAACTAGTTGACATATCCCAAGACTCAGCTTGTCAAGAATTAAATACTAGTCTTTAGCTCAGCTTCGCACAACAGCCACACATTACCTCATACAAATAATGTATATGTCAGCGACGTACATTGGGTCAAGAATGCAGTGTGAACATTCATTTTACAATCCTTATAATCGAGCCACTAGCCAGCCATTTACATATGCTATTATATACGAGCATATTGTGCCACAATGCCTTTCACCTGTGCCTTGCGCCACAATGGATTGATATTTCCAAGAAGCTCTCGTTGCGGTCGACGTTATAAATAGCGGCGCCGCGTCGCGTGGGTCCCTCGCAAACCTTTTATGTCACACAACAACCATGTGGCAACCGACGCAGCACCAAATAACCTCCAGACGACACATTTGATGAAACTGGTTGGCTGGGTAATAATACTGCTGGTTATACGGATACGGCTGGTTAGTAATATCCTACCAAAGCAGGATATCTTTATCTTCTTGAAATATAAGCCATACAAGTGCATACAAGTATGTCAATTGTCAAACATGTTATTAAATCGTGTTAATGTCTCGCGATTGCAGAGACGTGCCCCAGTCCCTTGTTCCCAGCTGAGACTGGGCTACTTATAATGCCGGGATCACTGCATAATGATGTAATTACTTGACTCCCTCGCTCAGGGCGGGCGCCCCACTGCGCGAGGGCGCGAGTATTGCCCGCGCGCGGTGGGGCCCCACTCCATTATGCATGCCACGCACCGCTGGGCTTACGGGGCGATTCGCTAAATCCTTTAGTTTTCATTATAGCTACGGAACATTGATTCGCTGTATTTATGACAGAATTATTTCATTAAAATCTATGATTATATCTTCACGCACCTCACAATGATAGATAGGCGTAAGAACACCCTGTTTTTGTCGGAGGCAGTTAAGGACCGCCCTATACACACTAAGGTGCCAACGTGTTTTGAAGCTCTCCTTAAACGTATGTAGATTTCCTCTTAAAGTATTCCATTGCCGTTAATCGTAGCTTGACGTACTGTACAGTCGGGGTTCGAAACTGCAATGTTGAGTTTGGCTAACCACAAACTACCCTGGCTCAGTCTCTGTACCAAATGGTTATAATAACATATTGGTGCTGGGTGGTGTCTGCGTTGTGTTATGTCAACATGCCTGCGTCATAGCGACATGAGTGTCGGGCAGCTATAGAACATGCACCAGTGTCGCCGTAAGTCGTCGGGCCCTACGTGCTCTCATATCTAAGCTATTGTATTACGGACGACAGTATCCTCTATAGCTGCGTCATTGTCGTCAATGCATTAGCGGTAGCGTCATGTGGAGATAGTATGGTATGGAAGCAGAGTGAGGCACCTACTTAAATGATTGCTATACAAACTGTCGCGATTAGTGTACTTAATTTTATGGGATTTTTTTTGTAAAAATTAAAGAGCCCAAATAACCAAAATTAAATTTATGGTAACTAGAGGTAATTAAAATCCAAAAAATATTTCTATAAACTTCTTCAACTCGACCATATATATATGGTCCAGTTCGAGGTTGCAGGTCTGACGATGACTGCTTGCTGATTTTACTACAAAGTAGCACAACCTCGTAAAACTTTAGATTGTCTTTGCTCATCCAGCCCATTCACATATGTAGGTATAAGCACGTAGACACACGTCTCTGTCAACATAATATAGCCTAAAACAACGACCATACATGTCACAGACAGTAGTGGATTATCTCAACCCCATTGTTTAATAATCCCGGGAGGCGCCCTCCGCGTGACGTACATTGTGCCAGCTGATTAAGCACAAACACCACGTCACTTAAACACACCACCAGTCCATAACACTCGTCTGAGTGGAGACAGAACATGTATCTTACTTTTAGGTTTTTCTCCTTCTCTACTATCTACTATTATTTTTTGGCTGGACTGTTGTACCTATTGTTATATTATATAAAAATAATATAATATAATATAATATATCCTCACGCCTTCCCACAAGGGTCCCCGAAGGGGTAGGCAGAGGTGTATAGGTAATACCCACACACCCACTTTCCATAGGGTATGATAGGTGCCAACGTGACAGATGAGTCCATCGCCGTTACTCAAGCACGACTATACATACGCCTTTTGAATTTCTTCTCAGACGTATGCAGGTTTCCTCTCGATGTTTTCCTTCACCGTAAAGCTCATGGTGTGACTAATCACTGTACTCAAATTCAGAAAAACTCATTGGTACAGTCGGGATTCGAACTTGGGACCTTTGCGTCGCAGGCAACTGCTCGAACCACTCGGCCACCACGGCTATTCTATCTTATTCGGTTATATTATACGTAAAAAATGATAGTTCTATCTAGATAAGATATGTACTTAGATACTTAAATAATTTAAAAATAAATATTATAAAATCTATTACAATATTATAATGCTGCTATAAGTATAACTTCAGAAAACAAAACATACTGCGGTGATATTGTATAAAAAAAATATTGTTTTCACAAACCTTTATTTTGGTCAAAAATTGTTGGAGCCGGTCAGATATAAGTCTAAACGGCTCCAGAAATGATCTATGATTCAGATTCTAATTACGTTTAAGCTTAAAGAGGGTTCATATAATATATTGTAATGAATACGTATTTTAGTTGTAAATGGAAATCACAGTGAAGTGACGTATGGCTGGAGGAGGCCTCTAATGTAATGCTATCTGCCGCCTGGAGGCATGCGGCGCACTGCCTCACGGCTCACGGCGCGGGCCGCCCTCGCGCGGGGCGCGCGGCTGGCTGACACTCGGTCGCTTCCGGTGCCACATCCGCCCGCACATCCGGCTATCACCGCTGCTGTGAAAAATAAATACATTTTAAACTATATTTTAACAGTCATTATCGTCATGTACAATTACGCAGCACATAACGATAACTGATAATAAATATTGATATTTAAATAAATAACAAAAAAACTAAATCCCACGAGTGTTTCATAAACCGTACGAAAGTATTAAAAGTTCGCGTTGTCATCAGTGCAGTGTGTGATGGTGATCGGTGAGTGATGTGTCTCGTGGTGTTGGAGGGCGCGCAGCGTCACTAGCGGGGCATGTTGTGGCTGAGCCCCGGCGAGCACCGGCGCATCCAGCACTTGTATCGCGGTCAGTTTATTGGCTATATGCTATATATACCTACGCACAGTTTCATCAACAATTCATTCGTCGCATACAGAGCGCTATTAGTGCATTGGGGCATTTGGGCATTTGGGGCAGTGACGACACTGCGATTTGCTTTAATTATATTGAGAGGAGCATGTATGAAGGGACGGATGAATGTGGACGAAGCGAAAGAGGTATGTTAGTCAAGCTATAGAGAACAGAGACTCTGTTCTGTCTGTCTAACTCGTTAGAGATGGCGTGATGATATGTGCGAGAGGGAGCCGAATGGTTTCAGTAGCCGTTTCCAACGTATGAACTGAAAGCTCGAACCCCGGCTGTACCCATGAGTTTTTGAACTGAAATACAGTGATTTCAATCACACCGCGAGCTTTTCGTTTAGGGAAACATTCAGAGGAAACCTTTACGTTTCAGAAGAAGATTAAAGACAAGTGGGTGTGTGGGTACTACCTATACACCTCTGCCTACCCCTTCGGGGACCCTTGTGGGAGGCGTGAGGATATTATTATGATCAAAGATATGTAGGTATGAATGTTGAGTCGTGCTTGAGAAACGGTCTCGCCATCTGTGACGTCATATTCAGCCCACATGCCGTGCTGGATTTTGCAGATGTGCAGAAGTGTTTCGCAACCGTCACGTTGACACCTACATATTTATATAGCTAAAATAGGATGTTTATATATATCCCAGCTTACCCCTTCCCACACCACCATCTGGTGTGGGTGTGGGAAGGGGTAAGCTGGTACTGGCCGAGGATATACTGTCATATCCTCGGCCAGTACACATCAAGCATTATATGAAGAAATGCCACTTGATGTTTGTTTAGTAGGTAGACTTTGCCAATGAGATTAATTGATGGACAACAACTGTAATTCCTCGATAGTAGGTGAGTCAAATGATAACCTGACCGACTGTTACTGACCTACTTTCTACGGTAGCAGGAAATAAGCATTGCTTTTTTTATGGGTAATATTTACCGCTGCATTTAGTCACTGCCTGGCTTAAGGCGATGTTTAAAATTTCTTTATAATGATTATAAAATGGGAAAGGGAGTAGGACATGCTGAATGCCGGGTGTCGTATTGCAGCAGAGCCTTACGGCGCGCTGAGCGGCGCGCGCACCTCCGGCGGGCAGGTGCAGCTGTGGCAGTTCCTGCTGGAGGAGCTGGCGGCCGGCGCGCCCGGCATCTCCTGGGAGGTACTCACACTATACACCGACTGGTGACTACTGTAATCTCTTAATGAGGGATGAGAAATTAATTTATTGTTTCTTTTCGATTTTTCGACTTTGTTTGAACATGATCAATGTTAGCAAGGTTATATTATATGTATGTCCCGTGTAGGGCCCGCCGGGCGAGGGCGAGTTCCGTCTGTCGGACCCGGACGAGGTGGCCCGCCGCTGGGGCCGGCGCAAGCAGAAGCCCAACATGAACTACGACAAGCTGTCGCGGGCGCTGCGCTACTACTACGACAAGAACATCATGAGCAAGGTACAAGACGGCACGCACACCTTCAACTACAGAACTGGCTCATTACAGACTTTCCCACAATGGTTTCCCTTAGCCGGAGATAAACTTTAGGTGCAAATGTGGCGAGATGGCGAGTACATCGCCGTTACACCACCACGACTATGCATACGTCTTTGATTTTCTTCTCAGACGTATGCAGGTTTCCTCTCGATGTTTTCCTTCACCGTTAAGCTCGTGGTATGACTAATCACTGTAGGTATTTAAGTTCAGAAAAACTCATTGTTACAGTCGGGAATCTTTGTGTTGCAGGCAACGATACGTACCAATCGGCCACCAAGGCTACCTATTTACATTATTATAATAAACATAGCCATTCTTTTATTACACTTTTAGCCAACTTACATTTCACACCAGCGTTAGAAAACCCTCAAGAGTAGGTGCAACAGAGAACTAAAGATATGTTATGTTTACTCATGTAGTACATACATGTGTCCTTCGACTATGATCTGTCGAGCGCAGCTGTATTATATGTTGTTGCGTAGGTCCACGGCAAGCGGTACGCATACCGGTTCAGCTGGGCGGGGCTGGCGGCCGCGTGCCAGGCGCAGGGCGAGCCGCCCTACTGGCACTACCTGCCGCAGCCGCCGCCCACCACGCGGCACTGACTCCTTCTTTAAACTATTACGCTTAAACAACCGCTCGGGCGCGGGACAAGCGTCTTTACGGATTTTATTCCGATTGCTTCATTAAGTTGATCGGCTGCAGTATAAGTGTGGCTTGCTGGTGTTATTGATGTTTACATTACTAGTTATAGACTCGCCGCTACTGCGGGGCTAAGCTAATGGTTCGCCAGAACTAACACTGCACGCGAGAATGCTGATTGTGAATATAATGTAAGGTACTGTATGGAGTCACCCTCGACTGGTATTATTATTATATGATTGCCTTGAGATTTGTAACATATGTTTCACGTATGTCTGGTTAGAGCTAGTTATTTCCACCAGCAACGCACGAAGGCGGGCCGTCCTAGACATACAAACATTTATACCATCACGCCGTGTCCCTCATGGGGTAGGCAGGGAGAGTAGAGCACCAGTTCTCTCTAGAGTTACAACCTTCTTTCGCTTTATCCACTTTACTAGTATTTCATATATGGTGAAAAAATACGAAGCTTGTTGCTACCTTCTTATTCAACTGTTGTTATCTACACGCGAGCTCGCCAGGCGACACGGGAGGAGTGCCACACTCGTCATAATATCGCAGATTGTTAGACTAACAACCAGTTAAAATTAACAAGTACCATATATATGAATGCCCAGTACATTTGGTGGATTTAATATGTTATGATATATCATATCAAAGATGTCAGGCTAAAATATGTATTTACTTACTGAGATAATAAAAACATGGTGTTTACAAAAATAATACTTATAATAAGTACTATAAACAATACAATATCCACGTATACCTAGGTGGTGCAAGTTACCTCAGCGGACAGGTACCTACATACCTGCTGTTGCACATACTATGTTACACTGTATTATGTATTTATGAGTTAAATGTGCATTTATTTCTGTTAAATTTTGTGTTTATAATATAAATATTTTTTGTGTTGCACGATAAAGAAAATCTTTATTCAAGTTGACTGCATCCTTACCTGCAGTGAAAATTATAATTTTTATTTGTGTAAATGATGAATTAAGATCCAGCGGAGAATGTACATTTGCGTGAGACAACGTGTAATGGAGGCAATGCCGAGCCTTCCAAGTACAATTTGCAGTGCTGTTGCCTGCGTTGTCCTTCAAGTACAATGCTTCACCTTCGCCATTATGGTTTTTGTTGTACAAGTGTTCATTGATGTCTCTGTGGAGAGGCAACCTCGGGTCATGTTACATTGATGTCTCTGTGGAGAGGCAACCTCGGGTCATGTTACATTGATGTCTCTGTGGAGAGGCAACCTCAGGTCATGTTACATTGATGTCTCTGTGGAGAGGCGTACTCGGGTCATGTTACATTGATGTCTCTGTGGAGAGGCAACCTCGGGTCGTGTTACATTGATGTCTCTGTGGAGAGGCAACCTCGGGTCATGTTACATTGATGTCTCTGTGGAGAGGCAACCTCGGGTCATCTTACATTGATGTCTCTGTGGAGAGGCAACCTCGGGTCATGTTACATTGATGTCTCTGTGGAGAGGCAACCTCGGGTCATGTTACATTGATGTCTCTGTGGAGAGGCAACCTCGGGTCATGTTACATTGATGTCTCTGTGGAGAGGCAACCTCGGGTCATCTTACATTTAGTGTTGTATTTGTTTGTTGTTGTTATTTATGTAAGTACAATATCAGACTCGCTACGAACTATTTGCTACAACTGGTAGTCAAACTGTTGTCAGAGGCATTTTATATGTGAATACCTGCCTATACATGTGGTTTCAGAAAATAGAACAGTTGTCTTCTAGAAGTTGTAGTGTTGTGAATATATTCTTGTGACAATGCAATTAAACAACCAAATGACAACAGTATTAGTACTTATTATTCACTTCGAAAGATGGTTGGGATTTCTTTCAGAAACTAATTGAAAAATTTATACGTAAGTTGTAAGATTCGTGAAGTATAACTGTATCGTTACAGTACACTTTTATGCGAACATAAGGTGAAACATTGTACCTAAGCTGAATGTATTGTTTTTTATTGTTTCCTTTCATAATGTCCCAATTGTCCGATCACATATGTGACCAACTGTCCTATTTTCTGAGGCACCCTGTACATGCCTCATAGCAGATGCCTCTGTAGTTACTAAGCTACGTCCCAGTTCAAACTTAGCCTGCCTACTTGTAGGGCTTAAGCGTCGACAAAGCATAATAAAGTTCCTTTTACAATCAAAGCTCGTTTCATTAATTCCAAGTGGCGATTTAGCAGGTATGGAAGGGGCCCGAAATGGGACCCAGGTCAGGGAAGATACAAATTGTCATAGATAGGCCCATCACCACCATCACCACCATCACCACCATCACCACCATCACCACCATCACCACCATCACGAATAAATGGAAATGGCCTCGGAAATCGCAAATCGTGATATGCACATTTCTAATAGGTGTATAGTAATTGACTTCGTGCAGCCTAGCGTGGCCCGGTGCCATACATTTATTTCATGAGGCGTCGGTATCGGCCGGTGACACGCAGACAGACACTCGACACATATTGTATATTGTGCGTCGGGACTATCACGTGCACTGTTTGTTTATCTATTTGCAAATACAATATTTACTCAATTCTATGAACTACTAAAATTTTTCACCACTTTGATACCGCACAAAGCTTGATCGTAAACTAGGAAGACCTTGTGACTTAGGTATCGATGAACACAGGTACCTATGTGGGCATACCTTCCTACATAGGCCGGAAATACGGACGGCCATATTGGCATACCATCATCCAGGCTTCTTAAGCTTGCTTACCACCACAATGGTGAAAAAAGTATTTTAAAATCAATTTAAGCCACTTCGCGTGTCTCTACCAGATAAGTGATGTGTTAATAAAACGAGAAGCGTGCCAATACAATAACATAGCTAATGTTCAGAGCGACCAAACTGTGGGATTGTCCTTGTGCCGACGGAATACGGATACCGCCGCGATAATGCGCCCACGCGCCGCCACCGACAGCTGTCGGCAACCCTTGGCGCAAAACACCTCTGTTAAATATTTGTAGCGACTTATGAGTAACATAAGCTCCCAATATTAATTAAACTTAACTCCACAATTTACGAGGTGAAATATTGTGTCTGACCACAGCTATCTGTGAATGAAATAAGGCAAAATAAACGAATTTAAGTTTACCCTACGCAGTAACACAAGATAAATTAGTGCCGTGGTGGCCGAGTGGTTAAAGTTGTTGCCAGCAACACAAAGATTGCAAGGTTAAATCACGACTGAACCAATTGAACATTCTCAACTTACGTACATACAGTAATATGACACCACGACCATTACGTTGAAGGAAAACTTCCAGGTTAAAAATGCATACGTTTGAAAAGTAATTCAAGGACGTATATATTTGCATGCATAGTGCTTGTGAAAGGGCGATGGTCCTTATATCTCCTACGATAAGTCGGTGCTACGTATACGTAATACGTACGTATGCATGCAAATAGATGTTTGGCTAAATGATGTATCTATCTATATACAAGCTTGTGACCGCGGCTTCGATTATTTAAGCTTTAGAGATACGCGGGATGCCACTGGTCAAGATCTCATTAGTGTATCTCTACTGCAGACACCGTGCTGCAATTTATTCATATCGGTAGGCCAAGTGAGCGGAACAACCGTTGTAAAGTTAATATTCCAACCCCCTAGGTATTATTAATTAAGACGGGAGATTGACACAAACTATCAAACAAGTGCACTCGCATTGAGTATAAATAAAACAAAGTCGGATTATTTACACCATTTATAACACAAGAACGGGCGGAAAAATTCATTATTGGATCTGTTGGATTTTTTAATATTTATTGTTTAACATTAAGAACCGATGGAATCCAGAGCCAACGGTTGAGATCTCCTGGAAAAATAGCGACATCAGTAGTGCAACGGCACAGACCGGCAACGATGTCTGCGCGGAGAGCTGTGCTCATCCCTCTCGTGTTGTTCCTCGTTGGTAAGTAGCTAAGCCCGCTTTGGCGGTTTATATTGCATGCCATGCGCCGACCACTGGGGCTTTCAAAGTTTTTAGACCTCGTATTTTGTGCATCACAGCACGATAACATATTAGATAGCCTCACCTAACCACGATGGTTGTCAGTAGTGAAGCAGGGACACATGCACATGCACTTAATATACTTCTTATTTCTTAATATTTTGCTAACAGTATGTCAGGAAAATGACAAGTAAGTGTGAAGAAGAATCAGGATTGTAAAAAATGTGTCGTTACATGCCACCCAACATGCACCATATGAATATCCAACAGCCATGGCCATTGTCCGTGTACCAGGAGCGCAGCACGCCCGCGGCGCTTGCACCAATCTGACGCAGTTCTCCACGCAGCTCGACGCGCTGCTGGCGGAGTACGACCACGAGGCGCCGCCTGCGCGCGCCGTCCGCGTGGCCGCCGTGCTGGAGGTGCGCCACGCCGCCGTGCTCGACCGCCAGGGGGCGGTGCGCCTGCTCGCCGACTTCACCATGGTGGGTGCTGGGTGCACGGCGGTTACATCTGTTCTGTATCTATTCTTACCCTTCCCTCTTTAAGAATCACAAACACAAAGTCATTACCGCAGCCGAGTCTGTTGCCGCCTGTCAGGTACGACAGGGCGTCCGTTTTTGATCTTGTATCCCCGTACTGTATTTTTTTCACCGCAAACTCGTTACGAAATTACTGTACTCACGTTCATAAAACTATTGGTACATACACCGGAGGCTTGCATCCGCTACCTTGGCCCGGCAGGTGACTAGCTGACCACTCGGCGATAAACCACCGCTTAAAAAATATGAAATGCAAAAATAGCTTGAATTAAAAACAGGAGCTACTTAACTTTATGTAACGTCATAACAAAGCATAAAGTACCGGTGGTCAGTATGAATGACCAGTAACGATGCGTGTGTTGACAACGTGTGGTGCAGTCCTGGCAGGACGAGCGGCTCAAGTGGAACGCGTCCGAGTGGGGCTGCGCCAGCGCGCCCGCGCCGGCCGAGCGGCTGTGGCTGCCCGACGTGGTCTGCCTCAACGCCTCCGCGGGTAACGCCTACGCCTACCACCCTTAGCTATGCCGCTTCTGCCGATCCTGGCTTCGAAGTTGAGGCCACGCGCTTCATTCCTGCTGAGGACAGATATTTATATGTTGAATTTTGTTTTTATTCTAGGATGTCTTATGTACACGTACATACATTTATCTATATAAGCATGAAAGTGGACGAAGCGAAAGAAGTATGTAGGGATCGTAGCAAGTGGAAAGAAGTGGTCTCTGCCTACCCCTACGGGAAAGAGGCGTGAGTTTATGTATGTATATAAGCATGTATCAAGTTGTCTAGTTCCCATAGTACAAGCTTCGCCCAGTTCCTTAGGTCAATTTACGTGCAACTGCTGTAAGGAACCTTCTCTGGTGGTCAGAAGCGGCGTCTGCGGGCGCGGGCGAGGGAGTGCGCGCGCGGCTGGGCAGCGACGGCGCCGTGGCGTGGACGGCGCGCCTGCAGCTGGCCGTGCCCGTGGCGCTGCAGCTGCAGGCCTGGCCGCACGACACGCAGACGGTCACCTTCGCCTTCGGCTCCAGGGAACACGACATTGATGAAATAGAACTCGACCTCATGCAGCTTAAGGTGCAGTTTAACTCCATTTGGCACACTTAGTGACTCATAATAAAATGTGATTTTAGTATAAAAATTTAAGAAGATAATTATATTTTCAGAGCGTGCTAGTGTTCGAGGAGGGTGCGTGGGAGATGATGTATTTGCACGCGAGCTTGTCGCGCATGCGCGGCCCAGCCGGTGGGGAGAGATCCGTCGCCCTGTGGGAGGTACTCGTGCTTTACCCGCTTATAGGTAGTTCATATCGAGCTCGCAAGGAATTAATTTGCAGATTAATATCAATTAATACATATGTCTTAAGCTTTGTATTGTTTGCTGCCATCAAATGAGTGCAATGAGTGCAATGAGTGCAACGAGTGCGTAGAGTGAGCACATGATGGTGGCGCGTTGTGTACCGAGCCCGTGGACAGCTGCGCGTGCGGCGCCGCGCGAGCGGGCAGCTGGCGGCGGGCGGCGCCGTGCTGTCTGCGGCGGCGCTGCAGCTGCTGACCGCCGCGGCGCTGCCGCCCGCCCAGCGCGCGCCGCTCGCCGCCGCCGCCGCCTTCACCACCGCCTTCTGGTACGTAGCCGATCTCACATACGCCCCGTGACTGTATCTTCCTACACATTAGATAACTATATATACATTGTTTCGTCACAAAGTTATGTGCACGTTTTTTATAAGAGTGGTGTTACCGTGGTGGCCGAATGGTTCGAGTAGTTGCCTGCGACATTAGGATCGCAGGTACGAATCCCGACTGTACCAACGGGTTTTCCTGAACCTAAGTACCTACAGTGATTAGTCACACCCACATCGCACCACGAGCTTGGCGGTGAAAAAAAACATCGAAAGGAAACCTGCATATATATCTGAGAAGCAATTCAAAGGCGAATGTATAGTCGTGACGCTTGAGTAACGGCGATGGAATCGCCATCTGACACGTTGGCACCTATATACCTCTGGCGGAAAGTGGGCGTGTGGGTACTACCCCATAGGAGACTGTATATTATGCTGCGTGGCAGGCTGTCGGCGGCGTTGGCGCGGCTGCCGGGCGGCGCGGCGTGTCCGGCGCGCGTGTGCGTGGCGTGCGCGCTGTGTGTGTGCGCGGCGGCGTGCGGCGTGTGCGCGGCCGGCGTGCAGGGCGCCGCGCGCCGCGCCGGGCCCGCGCCGCGCGCGCTGCGGGCGCTGCTCGCCGCCGCCGCCGGCGTCTGCACGCTCACGCCGGTACGTATCTGATCGCTCGGTGGCCCAAGATGAGCCCAAGGTGTCTAAAGGGCTAAGCGGGCGGCCGGTTAAAGAAGGGAAGTAATACGGGAGAATTAAAATACCTACTTGTAAATTTTCAATGAATTATCGGCAATTTCTCTTCAAGTCACACCGACACGCCGGCGTGTCGGTAAGGTCTCTAATGTTGACTCCAGGACTGGAGTGCGTCCGAGAGCGGCACGTGGGCTGCCGCAGCGGCGCTGGCCGACTACGTCCTGACGGCCGCCTGGGTGCTGGCGGTGCTCGTGCTGGGCGCCGTGTACCTGCTGCTCTAGGCCGGCCGCAGCCCGAGCCGACCCTCCGCAAGGGCGACATGCCACCACACTCTTACTCCGTCACCCCAGGGATCAATAATACAATCTACTATGAAACACTTTGATATAAATATATTGCCTCGTATATGAGTCGCGCTGCTTATGGGAATCAGGTATAGGTATAATTCAGGTGTGATTCACTATCATGTCATCCGAATCTCTCATCATCCATCTCAGATGACACGCTAGCATATTACACTACCTTACCCCGTCAACAGCTACTCGTGAGCTACTGGTATCCTTTAAAACTATAGGAAACTTTTAATGCAAAATTTTATGGTAAGAAAACTGTACAATTTTTGCACAGTAAATGAAACCAGTCATTGGACAAAAAAAACATTTAATTTGTTTAACTTTAAAGTAGCATTCTATTATGTTACATAATGCAATGTTGCCGAAAATGTCCACGTCCGCGGGTGGAGGTGCTACGCTGGTGCTTGGTGCGGCTAAATAGTAAACTAACTCTTTAATGAAATATGTTGTGTTGATGACGACCTGTAAATAGAATACAAAATAAATCATTTGGGTGATAGAAAAACAGCATTTTCATTTGTCGATGGCCCGACTGACGTCAGCTGTAGCCTCTACACGGGCAGGTAAGGCGCTACGCGGCTGCTACGCGGCTGCTACGCCGCGGCCGCGTGCACCGCGGGTGCTACGGCCGTTACGGGGCTACAGGCTTGTAAGACTTGTACAATACCCTTATAATCATGCTACTGAAAGGGAAGCTCACGACTTCGCTTGAAAGTAGTAGTTTTTTTCCGAATTTGTCTTGCTCTACCGGCATCTTTTCTCATCGGCCGCACCACCAGCTCTAGCGCTAGCAGTAGCACTGCCGCTATGGCGCCCGCCGCTAAAGCCTGCAAGTACATTAAATTAAGATGTGAATGTATGTATGTATGTAGTAATGTTTGTCTACGAACATTTTAGTACATAATACAACATCACACTCTGTAGCTGTTAGGGTACAGCGGTACGGTACAGGGTTAGTATACGACACGAATGAGTCTCACGTCTGGAGTTTTGGAAGCTTATATATCACGCTACCCGAAGTAGTGTCGTTTCCTACGCAATTTAAATTTCGAATGGTACAACTTTTACGCCAAGAAGGTATGGCTTTTCCGGATGCGATCTACATCGATCGTCCAAAATGGTCTATGTCAACGTATATTGGAGGAAGGTTTGGTATAGAGTAGAGAGCTGTGGTTGTGCCGCTGAGCGTGCAGTGCGGCGCCACCTGCAGCGCGGGGCGCACGTCCCCCAGGCGCACGCTGCGGCCGCGGGCGCGCGCCCCGCAGGCCGGCCGCGGCGCCAGCCACGTGCGCCGCGCGCGCCCCAGCAGGCCCACCTCGCGCTGCCACCGCAGCCTGCAGGCGCACACACACCTGCACACCTCACAGATCGCCACCATGAGCTTATAATTGTAAACTGCTCTATTCCCTACCGAGGTAGCACCGAACCCGCAGCTAAATACAACCATAACCGTGGTTTCTGCAACTACCTGCTATAAAATCTCCTTACTATGGAAACCAGATTTGCTAGCATCGCTTATGATGTGGTTAGTCACGTAGTACCACCGACTCCCTCGATCCTATTGGTACCCATAGATATAATATTTAATAGCTATTGGGACCGTGTCGTTCCAACCACTTAGCCCATGGGTGCACCGGGGAGGCCAGCGCCCTGACCTGCCCGCGAGCAGCTCCCGGTACCCGCAGTGCTTGCGCAGCGGCACGGCCACCATGGGCAGCCGGAACGCCTGGATCTCCTTCAGGTCGCACTTCTCCGACTCCGTGAACGTCTTGCTGATGACGTCATAGCCCGCCGCCACCTCCACCTGCACAGAGGCATCGCTACAAGCTAACCGCTTACCATGAGGCGAACGAGCCTGCGGCCCGCCTGGTGGTTATCTGTTTCCCCCCGAGCTTTTACAGATGTGTATTGGTACCTGGAAGGCGAACAGGCCCCGGCGCACGCGCGCGACGCCGGCCTCCACGCCGAGGTAGGCGCGCTCGCCCAGCGGCGCCAGCCTGCGCAGGAACAGCCGCCGCGTGGCCGGCTCGCTGCTCTCCTGCGGACACGCCGGCTGCAGGCCCTCCACTAGCGGGCCTCACATCTCCCACGGGTCACGTTTTTGAGCCTCATATCGCCATGCGTTCCGTAAGTACCTGAGTGTGTCCTAGGTACGGGTACCTACTTATATAATTATGTTTTTTTTTTTTTTTTTTTTTTTATACCACTTGGGTGGCAAACAAGCATGCTGTCCGCCTGATGGTAAGCGGTTACCGCCGCCTATGGACGCTTGCAATACCAGGGGTATCACTCGCGCGTTGCCGACCCTGCAGGAATCTTTTCACACCCTTCTTGAAGAACTCCATGCTGTACTCTCCGGGGAAAACCTCAACGGGGAGCTCATTCCACAGCCTGAGCGTTCGCGGAAGAAAACTCCTTTGGAAGCGCACAGTGCGAGACCTTTGTGGTTCCAAGTTATGGGGATGAATTCCCCGTCGATGGCGAGAGGTGCGATGGTAGAAGGTGGAAGTGGGCATCATGTCGAACAATTCTGCTGAACACTCCCCGTTATACAAGCGGTAGAACACACACAGGGAGGCAAAGTCTCTCCTCAGACTTAGTGATTCCAACCCGCTTGTGAGCAAAGGATCATCGACAATTCTAGCGGCGCGTTTCTGAACCGCGTCAAAAGGCCCTAGCTGGTATCCAGGGGCTCCCGCCCACAGGTGGCAGCAGTACTCCATATGTGGCCGAACTTGCGACTTATAAAGTTGCAGCCTTTGTGAAGATGTTATTGTATTAGGTAGGCATTACAGGCGCAAACATTAGCGAGTTTCCCCTCCGACAGATCTCTGTACGAGGAAGAAGGTACTCACAGCGAAATAAACTCGTTTGTAGGTGGTCTCCTGCACGCCCAGCGCGAGCGGCGAGCGCGTGAGGTCGTCGATGGTCTGGATGGCGTCGCTGGGCGTCTGCAGGATGACCACCACCTTGGCCGAGTATGCCGTGAAGGCGAACACACTCGCCAGCATCGTGGAGAACATCACCATGCGGATGGGGGTCTGCGCGGGACACGCTGGGAAGCCTGCAGAATCGGCTGCACTTACATTACCACCTACATCAGGACTTGTGTATGGTACCAAGTTACCAACTCACTACCTACTATTGGAGCTTCCTCTTGTTTCTCTGCTGGTGAATAAAGTACCTTTGTGTTATTATTGTGAGGGACTTATCTCATTGAACTCACCTTGAACAGTAGTGATAAATTAAAAACTTGAGAGGTGTCAAGGGACACCCCGATGGAACGAAGTTAAAATATAATAGAAGTGAAAATATGTGTGTATGTGTGTATGTATGTATGTATGTATGTATGTGTGTGTGTATGTATGTATGTATGTATGTATGTATGTGTGTATGTATGTATGTATTTATGTATGTATGTATGTATGTGTGTATGTATGTGTGTATATATGTATGTATGTGTGTATGTATGTATGTATGTGTATATGTATGTATGTATGTATGTATGTATGTGTATATGTATGTATGTATGTATGTACTTTTTGCTATAGTAAGCTGACAATAGCTTACTATATCAAAAAGTGTCGTGACAACTTTTCGTAACATTTTTTCCGTCTAGCCCCCTTTCACAACGCACGATAAGATAAGATAAGATAACACTTTTTTTCCAAACAAAATATATTAATTAATATCCTCACGCCTTCACAAAAGAGTCCCTGAAGGGGTAGGCAGAGGTGTATAGGTAATACCCACACACCCACTTTCCGCCAGAGGTATATTAGGTGACAGCGTGACAGATGGCGAGCCGTTACTCAAGCACGACTATACATACGCCTTTGAATTTCTTCTCAGACGTATGCAGGTTTCCTCTCGGTGTTTTTCTTCACCGTAAAGCTCGTGATGTAACTAATCACTGTACTTAAGTTAAAAAAAACTCATTGGTACTCATTGGTACATTCGAACTTGCGACCTTTGCGTCGCAGGCAACTGCTCGAACCACTCGGCCACCACGGCTCTAACAAAATATAGATTCTGCAAATAGATTCAAAGCTTATGTTCGTTCAGTGGGAACTTAAAAGGAGGGACTTGTACTTGAGCTCCTGGTACACGATTGATACAATGTGGTCTCCGCGTCACCTTGTTGGCACACAGCTCCTACAGTAAAGGTGAAGACATCAGCCTTGCTGAGCGAGCGCCGCGCCGTGGCGGCCAGCAGCAGCGCGGCCGCGCCGCCCACGCCCGCCGCCGCCGCCCACACGCCGCGGCTGAAGGGCAGCAGGAACACGTTGCGCACGGACGACTGCGCCGGCTGACGGAAGATGAAGGCGCCGCTGGGAACATTTTTTTCTTACGGTAATTGGGTAGGAAACTGAAATAGTTTTTATTACGTTTAATCTGCTATACTATCTTATTGAAAATATGAATTCGGTAGGCACACGAACACACGAAATCATCATGTGAAAATTACAAAGTGAATAAAAATAACTAAATAAAAAATAGCAAAAGAAATAACTTGTGGTCGCTGGAAATAAAAAAAAACGTGCTCGTGTGTTTCAAGACGCCAACGTTGTTCAACTGGGAGGGCTCACGTGAGCGCGACGGTCTCCGCGCAGTAGTCCAGCACGCGCCAGCGGTCGGCGCGCATGAAGATGGAGCTGGCGCCCACGGCGGCCTGCCCGCGCTGGAGCCGCCCCACCAGCCCGTCGAAGGACCCGTTGTGCTCTGCGCCGTACACGGACACCTGCCGCATGTCGTACCTGCGCATGCACCGCCGCCTGACCACGCATGCCCCACCCAACTGTAAGCGTTTAATGCTACCTATGAACGCCACAATATGCAACACCACAGGTATCGATCGTTCCTGACGATGCCGACGATGGTTCCAGTATAAATAGAGGATGTTGTACCATATGTTTGAAAATGTTTGACTATATTCGTGAAGCAATTCTCACCACCTTCTCGTAGTCGGAACCCAGGGGACTCTACCGACTTAGTCCGTGTTGTTAGTTAGGTACTTACCTAAAATTTAAATCTTGTGCGCAGTCCATGAGGAGCTGGTACGACATCTTGGGGAATGTGTCGATGTGCTTGTTGCTGAGGTCCGACCAGCCCCTAAAGTACTGCGGCTGGCTGACCTGCGCGCGAGAACACGGATACGAGCTAAAGTTCACTTGGATATACAAACTTACATTTATTAATTCCAATAGTAGTGTTACGAGCTGGGGTTCGGGATAATTTAATGATAGCCGGTTGATGCACTTAAACGACACTTTATTCTATACACAGAATAATTCCGGAGACTTGTACGATAAATCCTTACACTATTCGCTACAGCTCTATTCCCTATAACACTGATCACTACAACACAGTACTAGTACAACACAGTAAACCCTAGGTACTGAAACACTTCTACTCTGTATACACTACAACACAGTAACAGTAGAACACAGTAAACCCTAGACACTGATACACTTCTACTCTGTGTACACTACAACACAGTAACAGTAGAACACAGTAAACACTAGACACTGATATACATCTACTCTGTGTACACTACAACACAGTAACAGTAGAACACAGTAAACACTAGGCACTGAAACACTTCACTAATACTGTAACACTCACTATAGTCACCGATAAAACACTTGTGATCACTCGCACTGAACTAAACTCACTAACTCTAACTCAGACTCACTAAACTCCCGATGCCGGTACCCGATGGGCACGGGCAGTCTGAGCGAGTCAGTTTAGATAACTATCTAAACTGACTCGCTTAGACTGCCCGTGCCTTTTTTTTTGTTTTGTATTGTCTCTCGTAGCGTGAGTTCCGGGAACTTTTGCTACTTAACCGGTCAATGGCGAGACCTAGGCCTCCAGCCAGGCACTTTAGTACTAAGCAACACAGCTAAGGGCACCCCCTGTGGGGTACGAACCTCGGCTTAGGGCGTTGCTGGATCGCGAGCAAGGGGGCTGGGCTGGACTGGTAATTTTATTTATATATTATTTGGGGGCGGGATTTGCGCGTCTGGCTCGGCGCGGGCCGGCGTTTGCGGAGGAGGTCGGGGGGGAACATTATGGCTTATTCGCGTCGAGCCTCGCCGGCGAGGACGGAACAGTGGTCGGTTGTGTGTAGTGTTGGTATGTTTTTGTCGGGCGTCCTGGAGGACCGTTATGTCGTCATCCGGTTCGATGACGGCATGTTTTGGACGCCTTATCTTCGAGATAAGGGAAGGAGTGTATCGGGCAGCCGATACGACGAGGGGGTTGGGGTGATTTACAGCAGAATCGAAATGACGTTTGGACAGTTTTTTCAAAAACTGTTTTATAGTTGGGACTTTGAGGTCAACGTGGAGTTGACTATTACGCATGTACCACGGGGCACCTGTGGCTCTCCGGAGAAACCGGCTTTGGAGCACTTGCCGGGGGTTGAGTGTTGACTTGCTAGTGTGTGCGAACACTACACCCGCATATGTCATGATTGGTCGAATGCACGTCGTGTAAATCCTCACCTTGGATTTCAATGAGAGTTTACTTCGTGCATTCAACATGCTGTGAAGTCTACCGAGCGCGAAGGCGGCTCGCGCGCATACCGCCTTTACGTGGTGACGGAAAGAAAGGCGTTGATCGAGGATCACACCCAGGTATTTGGCTTTTTCTTCCCATGGAATGGGTTTGCCGAAGAGGGTGATGGGGGCTACCCGTGGGCGTTCGAGGCCTTTCCAGAATAGAATGGCTGCGCTTTTGGTTGGGTTCACTTCAATTCTCCATTTCCGGAACCACCGCCCCAGGGCTGTGACCGCGGATTGGAGGTTGTCGTGAATTCCCTCGGGAGTTCTACCTTTGTAGTAGATAGCCGTATCATCGGCGAATAGAGCGCTTTTAACTCGTCTATGGAGAGGAATGTCGCTGGTATAAAGCGTGAATAGGAGTGGCGAGAGCACAGAGCCTTGCGGGACTCCTGCTCGTATGGGATGGGGGGAAGAGAGTGTGCCCTCGACTCTGTAGCGGAAGGAGCGGTTCGACAAAAAGTCCCGTACTATGCGTACTAGACGGTCCGGCACGCCCAACTGGTACAGCTTGTATATTAAGCCGGTGTGCCAGACCTTGTCGAATGCCTTCGCCACGTCGAAGAGGAGCATACCCGTGTTAAAACCGAATTGGAAGCCGCTACTGACGTCTTCCACAATACGGTGGACTTGTTGGACACAAGAGTGTTTGGTTCGAAAACCGAACTGTTGGTCAGGTATGACTTTCTCAGAGTCTGCAAAACTCTTTAATCTATTGTAGGTAAGTCTCTCGTAAATCTTGCCAAGGACGTTGAGGAGACTGATGGGGCGATAACTGGAGGCTTCGGTCTTGGGTTTCCCTGGCTTGGGAATACCTATGACCGCTGCACTTTTCCAGGATTGGGGGAAAAAGTTATTGCTCAGTGCGGCATTGAAGATGGCAGTGAGCAAAACTATGAGATAAGGGGAGAAGAGTTTAATAACTCTGTTAGTGATCCCGTCGGGACCTGGGGCTTTCCTGGGGTGTAGATCCTTGATCACTTTCCGGACTTCGTCGACCGTGATTGGGGCGATGGGGTGGTCTGGGTTTTCAGAGGGTGGAAGAGATAGTTTGCTTTCGACCTCGGCGTCCACCTTCTTGAGGTGGCGCTGATCTACTGGCAAGGTGCTGGGCGTACATTGAGCCTCGAGACTGTCAGCCAGGCACTCGGACTTCTCGTCGTCGTCAAAGGCGGGCCCTTGATCTGGACGAGTGAGTGGAGGCATGGACGAGATTTTGTCTGATTTAAGTTTCCGTTGGAGATGCCAAAAGGCCAAGTGACTCGGTTCAAGTTCCCCTAGGAACTTGTTCCAGCGAGCGTCTCGCAGGTCTTTCATGCGGTATCTCAACTTGCGTTGGAGTGACCTCAGAAAGGTGCGGTTCGCTTCAGTCGGGTGAACTCTGTGAGCTCGGAGGGCGGCGTTCTTTTCCGTCACTAGTTCACGCACGTCGTCGGGAAGTTTCCAGCGATGGTCTTCCATCACCGGAACTTGCCGTGAACAGGCGTCCACGGCTGACTGTACGTGAGCTGTGAGGGAATCGACCGCCTTTTGAGTGTCGGCTGCCGACTCGATGAGGGGCGGGATACTATCTAAGTGAACAGATGAAGGGGACTTGAGAAGTTCCTCCAGTTTTCTCCAGTCTGTTATCTTTTTCTGAGGCGGGGGCTGACCTGAGTCCGGGGGGCCTAGTCGGGGGGAGAGCGCTAAGGTCACAGGTCGGTGGTCGGAATCTAATTCGTCGTGCGACCTCAACGAGTGCAAACGGAGGTTTACATTTTTGAGGATCGCAATGTCTAGTACGTCCGGTCGGTGGTTGATGTTCTCAGGGTAGTGGGTGGGGTGCATAGGCGCAATGACGTCGAATTGGAGGAGCCCGCTGAGGTCCTCCAATTGGCGTCCTCTGCAATTTCGTGAGTGGCTGTTCCAAGCATCGCTCTTGGCATTCAGGTCGCCCGCGATAATAACCGAGTTACTGAGGTTGATGAGGGCTTTGATATCAGCTTTGATATCGGCCGTTGAGTTAACTGGAGAGCAGTATGCAGAGACTATCGTGATCGGCTGATGGCCGGTCATTCCTAATCGACAGATCGAGGTCTCAATGTGGGAGAGGGTTGGCGGTTGGATCGGGATACAGTGCAGGGACCTCTTGTAATAGATCAAAGTACCGCCGAGGGCGGATCGAGATCTATCGTTGCGAACTACACAGTAGTTTGCAATTCTAGGGTCTCGGTGTGATGGTTTCAAGAAAGTTTCCTGCACTAAGAAAACGTCGATATTGTTGTCGCGGAGGAACGCGGCGATCTCTTCCTTTTGGCTGTGAATGCCGTTGGCATTAAAGTAGCCAATTGAAAGTGATCGGGGTTTGATTCTGCTGCTTACGTTTGAGTCCATTATTGGTTGGACGAGAAGGTAGCCAGGGACTCCGATACATCGGCGTAGTCGCCGAGCACCTTGAGGAGGGCCAGAGGGTCCTTCCGGACGGCCCTGAGGCTTCGTGCCATCTCGTTAACCCTTGAGAAGTTGACGGTGGAGAAAAGATCCGCCAGGAATGCCATGTTGGCGGAGGTTTCAGAGGGGGATGAAGTGGGCTGGACCGCCTGGGGTCTACGCGGGGGAGTAGCAGCCTGGGGCTGGGGCTGTTGAGGTTTGGCGGTGGTGAGCGACTGCAGAGGTGTAATCTGCAAGCTCGGGGCCGCTGAGGGGACAGGGGGGGACGCTTGAGGGAGGGGTGGAAAGTCCCTCGGAGGGAGGGCCCTCCACGGGGAAGGTCGAGGTGGGGCGGGTTGGGCGGGGGGGGCGTTACGCCATTCGCGGGCCGCCGCCCTCTTGACCACGACCGGTCTGGGCTTGGGGGCTTTGGGACAGCCCCTGTAATTGGCCGGGTGGCCTTCCTGGCGGCAAAGCACGCAACTAGGGGGCGAGTCGGCGAGTGTGCGGCCCTTAGGGCGCGAGCAGTCGCTCGTCCCATGATCACCCAGGCACTTAACGCACCTGGGTTTTGCGTTACAGTTACGCGATGCATGCCCGTATAGTTGGCAGTTGTGACACTGCCCTATAGGGCCACCCTTGTGGGGGGTTTCAACCCTTATGCCAGACAGGTGGCATATGGTTTTTATTTTGAAGACGGCTTTACCGTCGGGGGAGTTCTCGCAGATGGCGAGGACCATGTTAAATGCCTCTCCGGCATTTTTCGGTGCATGCGGTGCACTTCCTTCACTGCGACATTCTGAGCCTTGAGGTCTTCTTTGATCGACTCTGTGTCGATTTCACAAGGGACGCCGCGGATGGCGACCCGGAGTAAACGGTCCTCCGGCAGATCATAAGTGTGGTATTCCACACTTCTGGCCTGCAGGAGTTTCGTGAAGGCTCGGAAATCGGTCGAGTTTGGGAGGTGCACCTTAATGCCTTCGGCTGTGGCGGTAGCGCGAGGGAAATTTATGCGGGTGGTTTGGCACCAACCGGAGATTTCCGTCCACTTGGCCTTTGTGTGGACGAAAACGGGGGGACACGAGCGCTCCTTCTTCGAGGAGGGCCGCGTGGGTCGCGGGACGGGGGAAAGCCGGCTAGCCTGAGTGGCTTCGGCTTCCGGAGAGGCATGGGGGGCGGGGGAGGGGGGCGCCAGGGAGGGAGCTACCGAGGAGGACTGTGCGGAGGGCACGGGCACGGTCTTGGGGGCTTTAGTGGGAGGGGAAGGTGAGGTTGAAGCCTCCTTCTTTTTTGCGCGTCTGGCGCGCTTCTTGGAGCCAGTGACGGGCGTAAATTCGTCCGAGGAGCCCTCGGACGACTCGGATTGTAATGACTCCATTTCAGAGTCCACAATGATAGATTCGGGGGACAAGGGGGAGTCTTGAGACTTGTTAGCCTCGTTTGTGACGGCTATGATGGCGCTCTTGTCGAGCGCTGCTGTCACCTCGGCAGTGGGGGTACCCGCGTTTATATCGCGGGTGTACTCGTCATATTGACGGCGGAGGGTGGGCACGGCGTCTAAGAGCCGCGCGAGAAAAGCCAGTGAGGTTTGGGGATCCACACTTGTGGACATGGTGGATGCAGACGTGGGAGGGCAAGGCGGTAAGGGAGACGTGTTTCGGGGCGCGGTCGCCCAGGGGAAGAAACACGTAAAGAAACCCCTGGTGACTTAAACGTAAGGGTCCCGATCCCCGGGGGTTGACCCGGGGGTGTGTACTGAACCCTCCCTGTCGGGTGTAGACAGGGAGGTGAGTGTGCCTATGGTGTGAGCCCTAAGCTTGTATTCCCGCTGCCAGTCTTATTGTGCAGCGGGTCCCTGACAGTTCCGGTGTAGAGAGCACTAGTCCGTGGACAGTGCCCAAACTAACACCGGAGGATAGGAGGTAAGGAATAGGTAGGGTGGGCGGTGGGTGATGACCAGGCGCGACTAGGGTAGACCCCCAGGCCGGTGAACCTGGTCCCGTCCGTTTGTAGCCTTACCCTGAAGGGGCAAGGCTAAGAGCGCAACGGGGCAGCGCCCCACTCGGTTTCGTTGGCACCGTTTGGTTTCCACCGAATGACCACGAAACTGTGGATTTTCCCAGAAGGGGACAAATATTATTGTCGAGAAACAAGAATTGTGATTGTTGTTGCCGTTGACCAACAATCACCACGTGCGGTGCGTAGCGGCTAGCTAACGCGTGGCGATTTGCGTAGCGGCGGGTGTGGCTTCTGCCGGTCGTAGCGGGCGCAGAGCGCGGGAGCGGTGGGAGCACACGTCTGCTCGGTACGGCGGCCGGAGCGAGAATCATTACTGCCCGTGCCCATCGGGTACCGCCTTATATATGGCACCGGTACGACATACTAGATATCGGTGGAAGGCTCTAGACTGCCATTAGGATGTTCGTAGAATTGCCGTGTGAATGCATCCGCAGAACAATGGCCGGGCGACGAAAACAACTTGTTTACGTCCTTTCTTAATTGCATCCTTTTGTTTATATTTCCGGCTAAATGTTGTTGTTTCGCATGGCTTTCACACGGCAAGACCTCCAGAACCTTCCATCGTAACAGTAGGTATTAATTGAAGTAGTGATGGCCGAGTAGTTCCTGCGCCTACAACACAAGGATTGCCAAAACAAACACTCGCCAACTGTCACGCTGGCACCTATAATATATTGTGATTATCCATATTCACCCAGAAACCTTTGAATTGCTACTCAGACGTGTGCAGGTTTCTTCTCGATGTTTCCTTCACCGCAAAGCTCGTGATGTAACTAATCACTGTACTTAAGTTAAAAAAAAACTCATTGGTACTCATTTGTGGGTACATTCGAACTTGCGATCTTTGTGTGTCAGGCAACTACTCGAACCACTCGGCCACCACGGCTTTTTGCAAGGGCAAGATGTATTCAACAGCTTTTATCATATGTTACTCAAATCAAATCAAATCAAATCAAAATCTTTTTATTTCACATAGGCCCAGGTGGGCACTTATAAAACGTCGAAAAAGAAGCACGGTTCGGGTAGGTCGCTTCCATGGAGAAGAACCGGCAAGAAACTCCATGGTTACTCTTTTCAAATCATTAGGCATATACAACAATAATATTTTTTCGTTACAGCAATAGTACCAAAGTATGGGGGAACAACGTAGGCCCGACAATAGGTCGTTGCTTACTATACAAAGCATACATAAAACAAGATAATTATAACAATGTTAGCAAGATATAAGAATCTACTATTATTTTTATGTATTCTATATATTTCAATATAAATCTAGTATGATCATAGTAGTACGCAACACTTACCAGAATAACAGATTTAATGTAAATGTTGTCTAGATCCTTCCTCCTGGTGACCGAGGTAGGCAGCCGGCCCCACAGCTGTACCAAGTCCAGGGTACTACTCGCCCTACTCGCATTGAGCTCTAAGCCCAGTACAGGCCGGTCGGCGCCGATCCTGTATACGTCTACCAAGTGGTGAGGGGTGGACCACACCGCGTCGGCGTCGGGCAGCAAAAGGGCGCGCGCCGCGATGGTCACGTTGTGGTCGCTGTGGTCGCTGGCGGCGAGCAGCAGCCACGAGTGGCGCGGGCTGAAGGCACCACTTGATGACGCCTACAATTAGCGGTAGCGGTGTTAAAGTCTATAGGTAATATAATAATAATAAAAAATATCCTAAGACAATTCCACACCAATTGACATAGGCCGAAATTAAGCAAAGCTTGTGTTATGGAAACTAGACAACGATATATTTACTTATACATACATACATACATATCATCTCGCTGAGTCCCTAACGGGGTAGGCAGAGGGTATAGAGCGCCAGTTCTCTCTAGACTTACATACCTCTTTCGCTTCGTCCACATTCATCAGTCTCTTCATACATGCTCGTCGGTTTCGAATAATCTGGACGTTCCCGTCCTTGAGCGTCCGATCGATTTGATCGAGGTAGTAGACCGTGGTCATCCTCTGCCTCTTCTTGCACACACTTTTGCTTTGTATATCTGTTTCGTTCAATCTAAGATCGTTAATCCGCACATTTTTCGAAGAGATCGCATCTCAACTACAATTAAGCTAATTTTCATACTTTTTCTGACATGATTCGAGATCCCAGGATTCAGTATTAGCGATCACAGCTCAATCCACATAATCGGGTTCATAAGGGACCCTTGCGCATATCGACAGGATGCTTTTAGTGTGCAAAATAGATAAAGCAACTGACCTCGTCTATAACCAGTGCAGCGTGGGGGCAGTCCACGGCGAGCAGCACGCCCTCACGCCGCTCGCCGCCCGCCGCCAGCGCCCAGCGCCGGGACTGCTCCGGGTACACCCTCAGCTTCATCCCGCAGAGGGTCGCTTGCCGCCACAGTTGTAAGGACTCCTCTACAATGTACACGTAGACAGGACAGGGTAGTTAGTCATGAACATCACTCGAGTAGAGGACCACGCGCTGCCTATGTTGTACTTGCTTCATATATTGAGTAAGACCCTGCAAGCCATTACTAACTACCTGTTTTATATAAATACTAGCTGTACCGCCTAGCTTCGCTTGGGTGACAAATATAATTTACGCAAACACGATCGTAGCACCATCTATCGAGACCAATTGTGAATCTAAACTATTCTCGAATCAACTTGAATACACAAGAAAAAAATCATCAAAATCGGTCCAGCCATTTAGAAGGAGTAAAACTACTAACACACGGACACAAGATATATATATATAATAGACTTCGCTTGGGTGAAAAAGTAAAATTTCCTGAAACATGATCGCAGCGCCACCTGTCGGGTGCAATTGTGAATCTAATCTCGAATCCACCTGAAGAATCACAGAATATTTCATTAAAATCGGTCCAGCCGTTTTCGATTCAATATAGGACATACAGACAAACATTCATTTTTATATATATAATTTATTATATATATAAAAATTTTATATATAAAAATTGCCGTGGTGGCCGAGTGGTTCGAGCAGTTGCCTGCGACGCAAAGGTCGCAAGTTCGAATCCCGCCTGTACCAATGAGTTTTTCTGAACTTAAGTACAGTGATTAGTCACACCACGAGCTTTACGGTGAAGGAAAACATCGAGAGGAAACCTGCATGCGTCTGAGAAGAAATTCAAAGGCGTATGTATAGTCGTGCTTGAGTAACGGCGATGGACTCGCCATCTGTCACGTTGGCACCTAATATGCCTCTGGCGGAAAGTGGGTGTGTGGGTATTACCTATACACCTCTGCCTACCCCTTCGGGGACCCTTGTGGGAAGGCGTGAGGATATATTATTATTATATTATATTATATATATATATAAAAATATATAATATATTTTGATATAAAGATGTCGAGGCAATCAGCTTCTGTGTGTGTTCATAATGATTTTTGAATTCGCAAACCCTTATATAAGTCCGTGTAGTAGCAGCAGTCAGACCACCTACCAGGCGCCCAGCACACGAAGGCAGTCAAAAGTGTCACGTTTTTTGAGGCAAAGTATGAAATTATAAATGTGATGACCTCCATTGCTAAGCCACAGTGCAATACAGCCTTCCTTCTGTTACCTGGCTACACTACTGGCACGAGTACACTAGGTGAGCCACTGCACATTACATATTGGCTAATTATATGTACCGAGACATTACCATTAGGCCCAGTAGAATAGGAAATAATTTCCTTTCTAGATAAGTAGCGGATATTAATTTCATTTAAGTAGTGTACTTTAAACTGCCTGCATCAGATATTGATGTTGGAGCAAGCGCTGGACGCGCTAATCTTAGGAACTACTAATCGGATTTAATTTATTTTCTTTGCATTTGCTAGTCCGTTTACCGGAGAAAGCTTTATCACCATGATATTGGCCAAGAGCGCGGAGCAGTAATCATATTATTTATTATTTTAAGGCGGGTGAAGCGGCAATGCAGCTACTATAGCTGACTAGACGAGTATAGATAGAGCCATCCACGAAGACGCGTCCCATCCATTTATAGTGGAGGGGGTCGCGGGATGCGGGGAGTATGACCTGCTCTATTAATTGTAGTGTACGTGTGCACTCATAGGTAATCAGTGTGTACCGACAATACTCAAACATTAGAGGTAGGGTATAGAGAACTATACTGGGGCGCGTCTTCGTCGATGGCACTATCTATACAGACAGGAATGGAATTGGTGAGTCCTCGACTATTCTACACATAGTGTCTATGCGCAGTGGTCCAACTACTCGAATAGTATTGAAAGCTAGTCCGGGCTCAAATACGTTTCCTTGGTGCGGTCCCCTCATTACCCATCAATCCGCTCGATACTCACCAAGCGTGTGTTTGCTCAGCAATCGTCCACCCGTCAGTAATCACTGTTCACTAAGTGAAAGCTAACAAGCTCCACTTAGCCACTGCCATACTTACACGTTAAGCTCCAGTCACCGTATTTAAAGTTAAACGTGTTGCACTGGGTGGATCTGTTATAGGTACCTAGCTAGTTTTAGCAATGGCTTATTTTGTATGCTTTTTAGTTTTTTTACGCTGTCGTCGATGTATTTAAATATGAGCTGGGTACCTCAGACCAGTCTTCTTGAGCGGGTCGCTAAGCCCTACGGCCGATAGCCCAATTATACACTATAAGCCCTAGGGATTATGGGAAGGGTGCCAACAGATTGTGGGGAGAAAAGGTAAAAAAGAAGACAAGCCGATGTTAACATTCAATATTGTATTTATAAATCACAGTCACTTAATTATCCACACGTTAGATACGTCATACTAATAATTTATGGAATAAACTTAACAGTGCATTGCATTATACTTAAAGTATATCCAGACGGTGTATAGGGTAACATTGTGTAACATTCGAACTGCCGTCTGTCTGTCAGTTGCAAACATGATTGCATCCATCCCAAGCTTGCTGCATTATTGTATCTAGGTATATCACACAATACATAAGTAGGCACCTGTAGCGGCCCCCACGTGTCTGACGCGTGTCATAGGCCAGTGCGGGATGCGACATACGTATACCGCACTCACTGAGCTGCACGTCAGGCCTCGCGGTGGCGGCGCACTGTCCGTCATACAAGACACACACCGCCACCCAGTACATTATAAGTAGCATTATATTTGCCAGTGCCGCAATCACAGACATGTCAATTGTCGCTAATCAGCATTAGCGATCAACTCCATACAAAGCCAACGTATTGACCTTTTGCTAATGTTCTTATGTCGACGAGTGCCGCTGTCAGTATGTAGCCGTATTAGGCTAGAAGCTTAGCGCCGGCGCGGCAGGCTAGCTGCGCGCGGGGCAGGCGGGCGGCTGCTGGAACACGCCGGTGTAGTTGACGAGCGCGAACAGCGCCAGCGAGCCCAGCGCCGAGCCCAGCTGCGCCGCGCCGCCCGCCGCGCGCATGCCGCCCGCCCCGCCGCGCCGCGCCCAGCCGTAGGCCCACATGCGCGCGTACGACACGCCGCCGCTCGCGCACACCCACGCGCACACCTGCAGTGCGCACGCTCTATTGTTACTCGGTACGTTGGAAGCTATATTTATCTCGGATGCAAAGAATATTTAATATCATCACCCGACGATCGATTATAAATTAATCGTAATCCGATAAGTACTTCGGGGGAAACACGCTCTACAGGGAGGTGAAAGTCGGTAATTAATAAATTGTCACTGGGTGTGGTGGTGTATGGCGGTGTACTGACCACGAGCGCCTCGCCGGCGGCGCTGTGCAGCAGCGGCGGCGCGGGGCTGAGCAGCGCGGTGGCCAGGATGTAGGCCAGCGGCGCGGCCGTGAGCAGCAGCAGCGCGGCCAGCGCGCGCGGCGCGGCGGGCGGCAGCCACACGCCGGCCAGGCAGGCGCCGGGGTTGGCCATCGCGCCCAGCGCCACGGCCAGGTGGTAGGCGCGCGCGCCGTACGGCATGCACGAGAAGGACTGCACCGACGGCAGCACGCCGTTGCTGAGCGCGTTGAGCGCCGCCGTGAGCGCCAGCACGCCGGCCCAGCGCGCCGACAGCAGCCGCACGCGCGCCACGCTGGCCTCCTCGTCCTTGGCCACGGCCGCGGCGGCCACGCGCTCGCCCGCGAAGCCCCCGTAGTAGTTGATGGCGCTGAAGGCCAGCTGGCTGAGCGCCGCGAGCGCGCCGAGCAGCGCCAGGAACGCGGTGGTGCTGAACCTCGGCGGCGGGTAGTGCGCCACGAGGGTCGAGTTGTCCGCCGCCGGCAGGCACTCGGGGTCGCCGCCGACGCCCTGCGCCAGCGCGAGGACGCTCGGGACGAACCCGCTGAGGCCCTCGCCGACCAGATACGTGGCCAGGTACACGTCGCGGAAGTGCCGTAGGAACGGGTAGAACAGCACCGAGGAGGTGCAGCCGACCAGCGCCGCGAAGAAGGTGAGCGCGAGGAAGGCAACCGAGCGGTCGGCGCCGCCCAGGACCGAGGTCCGATCGTACACGGCGGCGTTGAGCACCAGCGCCAGCGCGCCCACCGTGAGCAGCGCGTGGATGTAGGCGGCGTCGCCGAGCCGCGGCAGCAGGCGCCGCAGCAGCGCGTACAGCAGCAGGCCCACGTTGGCGGCCTGCACGGCCAGCGCCATGGAGGAGGGCAGCGCCCAGCCCTCGGGCAGGCGCTCCACCAGCAGCGGCAGCTGCACGTACAGCCCGTTGACGCCCAGCCACGTGCCCAGCCCCCACAGCACCATGGCCACGTCCAGCGCCACCACACGACGCGCGCCCCACATCTTGCGCGGCTCCTCACACAGGCACGGAGACTCCTCGTCCTCGCCCCTCAACCTGCGCACCACACCACTGTCTAAGCTTATTATTCCACCTTCTTGCGAGAGGTACCTAGTGAGGATGAAGGGCCGTTTGTTTGTATCGTTACAGATACAGACAGAGGGAACAGACGGAGCACTTGTGTGCTCGCTGCCGGTGACTACGTTAATGATCGTCTGTACTCAATGGCGATTGATGCGATTGATGAGGCACTCGAACTAAAGGCATCTGTACACGTATTTGATAACACTTTATTGGCGGAAAATTGTTGATTAATTGCAAAGTTTTAACGAATACCAAAAAACATATAGTTCCAGTGCCTACTGCTTCTACAGCCATGGCCAGGATATTCCAACACCAATAACCTGTCAATTCCCACGCAGAGAGCCACGAGCACACGCACCCATACCACCTCTACGTAATTAATTAAAATCTGTAAGGAACAAACTTATCAGCGCGTAGCTCGCAGATAGTTGATATCTTTACGATTATTGAGTAGGTACCTACAGGGAACGATGCGCAAAATATACCTACACATGGCATGTCTCCAGCCGATACAACTAGTTGGAGCTAAATATACCGGCCCACTCCTCCCATGGTGTGGACCCGCCTTAGCACAGATCTATCTTCTCTATCCAATACGCATCTTATGGCAATACAGTACCCACTCTTGTGGCTCATAAAATAAACAAATGATAAATAAAAGAAAGAGTGTATTCTGATTCTAATGTAATTATGGATATGCCGTCCTATAAAAGTTGCCCGAGTCCTTTGTGCTGCAAATAGTATATTCATTGTATTTTTTAAATTTTGACTTAAGAACTATGCAATGAAAGATCTATGTATACGCTGTACCTACCTATAATATGTGATCACGGTGGCCGGGTGCGTACATAAAATGAGATTGGTTCGTTGTTGTGTTATATGCAAGATGATTTTTAGATGAAGAGAAGCCCTCGATAAGACTACCAAGAGCAAATTATGTAATTGTCTCTTCTTTTTAGAAGAAGTTAATGAAAAATTGCCTGTAGCTAAATCAAGTAGGTGTGTGCTTATGTGACATGTAGAGTCCATTGGGGCAATTTTGATATGTCGGCAGATAATATTGGCACAGGGAACTCACACATCGACCGGCATCGTGTCAACACTCACAAGAAGACTATTTTCACTCGTGGCTTAGCTTGTATGGGAGCAGCCAACTGCCAGGGAACGCAAGACTAGTATTATTCTTGTTGCCCCGTACATTCACGATCACTGTACCGCCAAGCACACTATCAGCATACACTAGGTTTTACTGGTACTTATTGGGAGGAAACCAAGAATAACGTTGGCAAATTCACCACTAGTTAGTAAATGATTTCCAGCCAGTAGTGTTCAGGAAGTGGCGACGCGAGTTCCGGCCAATGGCGGAGGCGCACGTTCGACAACGTATACATCACTCACACTAGGCTTAACTCGCGGCCGGCGGACTGTACCCACACTACCCACTGAGCAAACACCAAGTATCAGGCAGTTTCATTATGATTGCAAATTACTACAAAATATTATTGAGATGTAAATTTTATGTATACCGTGAGTAATATAATAATGTACCTCATCAGTATTCAACAATATTATATGTATTCAGTTATGTATAAAACTTACTCAACGATAGCTAGAGTTAAGTTTCTTGTTCGTGGCGACAACCTTTCTATATTGTAGACGCCATTAGTTGAACCTATTGCAATTCGAGGCTCTGTGTTGAACGTTCTCCATTTCTGTTCCTACTGTCGCACTAGAGTCTACTGCCACGCATTTTAAGCACCATTTATGGAGTAAGCTCAAGATCGCCCATTAATCGTAAACATTTGTACAATACATAAATCAGAAAAATATACAAAACTCAGTCAAGTTGTAGCATTCAACGGAGCAGAGAGTGAAGCATTAAATACAAGTAAAATAAATGAAAAATATATTACCTTAAATATTACCTAGAAATTAAACAAAACGCTTTTATGATTGACTCGCGCCGCACTTCACGAACAGAAGTCGTCTGCGCGAGCATGCATCGTGGCGCGAGTTGGAATATATGAATCGGTTATTTGACCATAGAGAGAACTGGCACTCTACTCTCTCTGCCTATCCCGTTAGGGACTCGGCGTAATTATTTCTCTACCTTCATGGTACCTATATTGACTTGTATTATGTACTCTCCGAGCAAACCTAAGACATTTTCCTTGACCCGAGAGTCCGCGGACTAGGCTCATGATTTCAAAGGTGAACTAATCAGATCTTGTCTCCCCAATTGTTATGCGAAAAATTGAGTCTTCTGTACTCTGTACCTTTTTAGTTTTTTAACAACAACATACTCTGCCGAGGAACATTCGAAATAAAAAATACGCCTGAAAATAAGTGCTCCTGAGTAGATTTGGTTTGCCAGCGGCTTAAGATATATCCCGTTCTGGAGGCAGTCATTTCCTGCGGCGTTCTAGAAACCTTGCTTTTAAGAAGCAATGTCATTTGGCTGCGTACTTCTGTAAGGTACTGCTCCGGTCGAGCAACACCAGCTGTAGTCCTAGTTAGGAGATCTTGTTGTGCCTCTCAAAAAGGTATGCGTCACAGCTGAACATATTTTAAATGTGAACATACGCGGAAGAATGCACAATTCTATTCTACACAATGACAAACTGTCAGCACTGGCAACACGGAGAGATATTTGTAAGAAGTACAAGATCTACTGGTATTTTTTTAATCATAAATATGTACATATAAATGAAAGTAGGTTAGATGAGTTAGACCTTTGTGATAGAATATAGACAAGTGCAGTGGTCCCGCTTCACAAAGGCATCGCTTCTGGTATACACAACACATGAGGAGGGCGCAGACACCTACCTGGCAGGGCCGCGCGCCCCGAGCGCCCCGTACGAAGCGCGCCGCTCGCCCGCCCCCGCCCCCGCCCGCGCCCCCGCCGGCCCCTGCCCACTGCTACCGGCTACCAACATCACGCTATTAAACACACACCTCTAAGCAACGATCAGTTCAACGAACGTATGGTTAGGTCAGTTGACACTTATGGATCTGCAAGTTTGCCATATCGTTTGTCTG
>JACCPG010009051.1:0-69750 GCA_016069955.1 Drepana arcuata
AGACAGATTTATAGGCATCATATACATAGATGCTTTACAAATTCTACCTTTTTTTTGTTTTGTCGCTATAGCACGCCATGGTTCAAACTCCAGCTCATGTGCTTCTCATTAGCTTCATGTATCAAGTAAACCTGTTATGGTGGATGTAAGTTGATATGTAATAAATAAATAATATTAATAAATTATTTTTATATAAATAATATAAAAATAATTGTCACTGGCCATCTGGTATTTTGATTTGGTAATAGACTTATAAAGGCGTTTAAGGATCTCTTTGAATATTTTTTAAACTTTCAAATCAAGAACAATAGTTAAATTTATCAAGTTTTAGCAGGCACAATTATGGCTAGCACATATGTACGCGGCTATACCTAATGCTGGTTGTGTACACCCTTCTAATGAGGGTGCAATTATGTATATGGATGCCATACAAAAATTAATATGGTAATTGGTATAGAAATACAACAGTCCACGCCATACATTGGTATGGACGGTATTACTTGACTCTTTGTAGTATTTTTTGTAAATTCATTGCATTTTCAATCATATTATATAAATGTTAATGTCCTCGAGTAAAGTAGTGCATATAATACTGTTGTTGTTGAGCTATTTGATAAGTATATTTCAGTTTCCCATTTTCTCGTGTTTGTTATTAATTTGTTTTTAGTAAGTAGGTATTGTCGGGCTTACTGTTACTTATAAAATCGTTTTAGTAACAATACTTCTTGGATAAAAAAATAATTTATTTTATGGGATATTCATTCATCATCCATAATATAAGATCATTTTTAGTCCACAACTGTTCTACAGTATATCAGTCTATAGTTTTCTTTTTCTTGCTCTCATGATTATCAAAGAGAAGGAAATAAGGACATTAATATACCTACCCTTACATTTTTCCATAATGATTATGGCCTTACTTCGACCCTTAGTCGAACTAATAATATACAACGGCTCTACGCAGGGAAATTATTTTGATGTATCTGACAGAATTATTAACAACCAAACTGTTTGATAGCTCAATTCGTATTGCTGGGAAGTTTGTGATATTACCAATACTGTCGGACATATTGACTTAATTTTATATACAACATACAAACTCATGTCTCAATGTCAACATCTATCATTGTGGCGGTATCAAAGGAGCTGTGGTTGCTGAGACGTTCGAGAAGTTGCCTGCAACGTATAGGTTGCTAGTTTTAAGTCTGATTATACTAATGTGTTTACCTGAACATAAGTACAATGATTAAAGATACCAAAAGCTTTACCGTGAAGACAACATCGGGAGGAAAAGGCATACGTTTTAGGGGAAATTATATTAAAGTTGCACGTACATTCGTGCTTAGAAAGCAGCAACGTTGGCACCTAAATGTATCTACGGCGAAAAAAGTTGACTACACCTAGCTCTGGAAGAAGGCGTAATGATATACATATCAACATGCTAATAGTGTGTGTGCGTGGGTATGCCATCTACAATCCAAACTTAAAGTAAAATTAATGCGTAATAACGTGTCCACCAAATAAATAATAAAATGTATTATTATCGGATATGCCCGACAATAATATTATTATTATCACAACGTTAATTAAAATTGCATATCGGTATTGGCGGGCTTTTAATGTAATAAAATCATTATGAAGTGTTTATTAAATCGTTTAACCCCGGGAGTGTCATGGGGGCTACATTTATTTCGATTGCATTATATGAAAGTCTAAAGGTCGGCACGTTTTTCGTCGTACCTACTGTTGTAGAATAATTTTACAAAAAAAAAGGAAAAAAGAAAGGAAACAGGAAAATTTATAGCTTATGTAGAACATGTCGCAAAACTGTTTGTTTTTTAATTTTAATGATACATTTTTTAATTTTCTTTCTTTCTTCTCTCATTCATTAATTCTTTATATTGAGAAGAAACACCCGTAGCCTTCCCAAAAGCGTCCTCGAAAGGGTAGGCAGAAGTGTTTAGGCACACCCACTTTTCGCCAGAGATATATTTTAGGTGCTAACGTGACACATGGCGAGTCCATCGCCGTTACTCAAGCACGAAACGCATTTGAATTTCTTCTCGTTCGTATACAGGTTTCCTCTCAACGTTTTTCTTCACCGTAATGGTGTGATGTGACTAATCATTGTACTTAAGTTCAGGAAAACTCATTGGTATAGTCGGGATTCGAACTTGCAATCTTTGTTTTGCAAGGCAACTACTCGAACCACTCGGCCACCACGGCTCTATACTTTAATATTGTTATTTTTTTATATTGATATACGTATATTTAGATATTGTTTAGGAAATGTTATTTTTTGGACCATGAAGGTGGTTGCGATGCTAAGCGATTACCGTGGCCTATGGCGTTTGCAACGCCCGGTATATAACTCGCGCTTTGCCTCTATACACTCATCTAGAACAACGTACTGTTATGGCATAAACTATCTTATGTAATAAGCGGAACTACCTCCAAAGTAAAAGTCGTAGAATAAAAACTATTCTCTTAAATTCAAAATGCCAAGAATCCAATTTATATGCTCAATTAACAGACACGAAAATACACCCTCACGAAAGCGCAGTAGGTGTCACGAAGAGTATCCAAACTTAATTTTTGATTTAGATTCAGTATTCTAACTTAAAGTCGATGTAAATGTCCGCGGGGAGGCTTTCGTCTTACTTATCTGAGACGGCCTGAATTTATTTCGGAAGGTAGCAAACTTGGTGAAATCCTACCTTTCATTGTGTTTTGTTATTGAATACTTATTATCTATACTAATATTATAAAGCTGAAGAGTTTGTTTGTTTGTTTGAACGCGCTAATCTCAGGAACAACTGGTTGGAATTAAAAAATATTTTTGTGTTAGATGGTCCATTTCTCTAGGAAGGCTTTAGGCTATATAACATCACGTTACGACTAATAAGAGCGAAGAATAAATGAAAAATGTTGCAAGAACGGGAAAAAATTTACCTTTTTGAGAGCTTCCGTTGCGTAAACGGTTTAAGTTATGAAAATATCATGTATGATGGAATTGTTCCTCTTGAAAAGTTCTAAAAAAAAATCTTTTAAGATTGACTCACTATAACCTTTTTATGGCAATAAGTCCGCGATGGACTCCTAAACAACTTCAATTCCTAAACCGATTTCAATCAAATTTGCACACGCAGTTTGATTCAACAACAACAAAATATAGGATAGCTTACATCACAATTGGACCCGATAGGTGGCGCAGCGATCGTGTTTCAGGAAATTGTACTTTTTCGCCCGGGCGAAGCTGGGCGGGACTGCTAGTGTATACATAAATCTCTTATAGATAGCTACAATTTGAAATAAGAACGAGATTACAATAAATAAGGTTTAGGTGAAGGTAGTATTCAGATTGAACTTTCACGTTGAATCCATATGTACCATATGAATGTGTGTATGGAAGAAGAGGTAGAAGAAGAGCATGTTCCAAATACATAAATCAAAAGAGCTCTTCAGAATGGGAACGCCCAGAGAATTCACATCCGGCGAATCTGTATGAAGAGATTGATGATATGTATGAAGCAAAAGAGGCCCGTAAGCTTAGAGAACATCACTCTACTATCTCTACTACTACATGAAGGCCTCGGTGTGATATCACTATGTTGTAATTAAATATTTTCTTATAAGGATATATGTTTCTATCATAAATGTGAATATTGGTGTCTGTTTTATTCAATCATGTGCCAATGGCTGGACGGATTTTAAGTAAATTTTGAACGAAGAAAGCTTATAACCAGGATAAGGTCATACTTTGGTAGTTGAATAATGTTTCATGATCTTTACATAGTATCCTTGTGCTGGCAAAGACGGGACCTGTTCATCCCTTGTGCTAATAATTTTGCAACTCCACTAAAATAAGCCTGCAACGCGCGTTCCTATGGTGTGACTAACGCCAATAGGCTACAGTAACCGCCTAGTACGGTCGTAGGTAGTAGGTATCATAAAACATTTTATCAAAATTACTACTATTCCCTTGGAATCTTAACTATTGCGAAGGTAGTAACTCATATCCTACCATCCCAAAAGGGTCCCCAAAGGGGCAGGCAGAGGTGTATAGGTAAAAACCACACACCCACTTTCTGCCAGAGGTATATTAGGTGCCAACGTGACAGATGGCGAGTCCATCGCCGTGCCAAGCTAGTAACGATATCCAAAATGTAGATAGCTGTGACACTATGGCGGGGTTTGTGTTTTATCTCAACAAAACAATGCTCGACATTCAGATACAATGTAATTACTTATATCGTAGCAGACGGAGTGCTACGATGCTACGCGTCTACGTCACACCAAAGAACTCATGCTACGAAACTACGCTACATTGAAGATTGTTTCATGTTGTAATGAAATAGTTGTAGTGTGACTATATTCATGAAAATCTAATTTTTTTATTGCTTAGGGAAGTATTTCTGTTTCAGTGAGAATTTAATTCTCATTAAAACTATAGTGAAAGGCCTCTTATAAATCGATTAATTTCAAAGAGGTTAGGAGGAGTGGTTTCAAGGAGGAGAGGAATTTATGTAAAATCTACAGCCGTTGATTTTTGATACGGCTCAGGTTATCTTAATACTCAAGGTAGATTAATAAATATAACTAGAATAATCTGAGAATAATAAACATGAACATTTCAAAACTTTTAAAGGTAGGTAAAGAGCATCATTGATCCTTATATTCGAATATAATGTCAAAATATATCGTAAAGGTAGGCAGAGTTGAATTTTTATCAATTTATCGCAGTATTTGGACTCTATTTGTAACAAGTGACATATTTATATTTGCGAAAGAAAAGAATAGTAAAATTTTATCTCACATGCATGCAATAACAATCACGCCCGTATCACTTACATATAGGCTCGTAGTGTGAAAAATCAATGTCCTAAGCACAGGAACACTATTGCTGCAGATTGAGCTTTACATTAAAATAATTTTATTTCATGCAAACCAATATATCCTCACACCGAGTCCTTCACCTCGCAGATAGAGAGAATAGAGCGCCAATTCTTTTTAGCAAAAGTAGTATATAAGGCACACACCTCTTTCGCTTCATCTACATTCATCAGTCTCTAATTTAAGTGTTAATTAAATATTAAATGTATCATATTAATCAGTATAATGTGTAAAATACAACTTACGAATAGCAGTAAATAATAAATCACATCGCAAAAACCAACACAGCAGTTCTCAAATCCAAAGTCTTGTAACTTTAACAATGTGGCAACTTAATTAACTGATGCCCGCTTCATTTGTCACATCTCAGCGTTTGTTTCACTTGCAACTGTGAGCACGAGTTAACAGGCATTTTAAAGTTGCCGCACTTCGAGGGTACAACGGTACTGGCGATAGAGGGAACAAGACAGGCACGTCCGTCCTCCTCGGGCGTCGTCGTAGCACTGGGCGGCGGGCTTCGGGTAACCGTGGGCGGCTACAGACACCTCTCAGGTATCCAGCCTTTATTCTTATCAGCTAATTCAAGGCGTGTATCTTAGGTCTGAACTATTTAGCTTGTACCATGCTTAATTTTTATGCTAGAAAACCATCGTTAGTATGGTTGGAAAAGAAATGGTCTACCACCCAAAAATATGATCGCATGCACGTCATGAGGTTGATCTTACGTAATGACAGAAATATATGTCAATTTACGCCCCTTACAATTTAAATATACCGATATGCGTTACGGTTGAACTTGATGCAATTTTAATGAAGTCATTGCGGATGCAATTTTCAAGAGTTTACTTGAGTAGAGTCGTGGTTGCCGAGTTTTTCGAGTAGTTGCCTGCGTGACAAAGTTCGAATCCTGATTGTACCAATGAGTTTTTCTTGACTTAAGTACAGTGATTAGTCGCACCACGAGTTTTACGGTGAAGGAAAACATTGAGAGGAGACCTGCATACGCTTGAGAAGAAATTCAAAGGCGTAGGTATAGTCCTGTTTGAGTAACGGCAACTGACTCGCCTTCTGTGACGTTAGCACCTCAAATATATCTCCTCATTTGCCTACTAGGAAGGCGTGAGGATATATTTTTATTATGTACTTGAGTTGTAAAACTGAAACACTTGTCTGATTGACCGTTCATTAATATGTACTTGTGAGGATTTAATTTCTTCTAACGGTCTGTCCCGTGCATATGAAGTCATTCGAGAAAGAGTCCGAACAGTCATCGCTCACATTTTCAGTGAAATATTTTTAGTTAAATATTTTTGTAAATGATTATTGTAATAACATTGTTTACCAAACAAGAGGTGTGAATATAAACACAGTTTTTAATGTGAAAATACTCATTAAAACTAAAGAGTTTCTTCTTCAAACACGATCGCAGCTTATATAAAACTTACCTTATAAAATACAGATTTTCTGCCTTGATTGTGAACAGTGCTCGGAATGTAACTGACACAGATTCCTGTGAGTAATATAATGTGCAGAGAAACCCTGATAACAACTTAGCGGCGACGATTAATGTGTAGAACTTCCACGTTTTATTATTACACTGGTTACTGCAGACCTCACTTGTATTTATTGCGAAACTTTATATATTCTCTCTATAGAAAATAATCCAATTAAACATTTGTAATAGGAACAGTTTCTATAAACGCGGTCGCTACAGCATAATCAACTCAGATAACTTCACTTCGGTATTTTACAGATACATATTGCTGTTTATTATTATTACAAAGTTTCTTCTGAGGAAACCATCGAGAGGAAACTTACATACGTTTGTGAAGAAATTCAGAGACGGACGCGCCTGATCCGATTTAATTGGTTAGATTATAGATTATATTAGATTATATCTATAACAGCATTAAATGTGTAGTGTGGATGTTTACTAAGCTTCCCGTTGTCAAACCATAAAAACTAAAGGAGATACAATATTTAGTAGGCGTAACCCGAACCGAGTATGCGATCAATTTATTTTGGAATTGCAGATAAAGCCCTCTTCACGCGCGCGTATGTTCGCATATATTTACGCAGGTATCGAATATAACATTTTATTATAACGGTAACACGCGCCCATCCAAATTCACAATCGATTTTCTGTATCGTTACATATTTCAATGACTTTATTTTCATCAGCGCGTTCGCGTTGGCGGAGTAATTTACTTTTTCAATTTCACTGGCTCCCTTTGATTTTAGGCACAATAAAAAAGTCGGTCAAGCATGAGAGGCCTACTTCGTTTTGTGGAGGGTTCTGTACTCGACAGTACTCAACTGTATTCTCTTAGTTGATCTACTCACAGACGTAAGCAAAATAGCAAGTGGTCTTAAAACAGACCGACTAATTCACGCTTTTTATTAGTATTTCTGCATTCTGCACATTCTGCATAAATTGCGCGCGCGTTCGGTCGTGATTAAATATCGAACATCCTCACATTTATAATATTAGAAGGATTTCAGTTCCCTCCTCCTCACTTCCTATTGACCGACCTCTGCGCATACAGGAGGGTGCCGAGTTCTTCCATGGAAGGCAACAGTATCTTCCTGCATGTTGCGTATGCACGTCCAAGTGGTGGCTAACTTCAGCCCTAGCAACCTCTCTCGGTGCCATCAGCAGGAAAAACCACTTCAAGTTACTAACAATCTCGACCCCTGTTGTACGACAACCTGAGATCCCACCCTACCTGCAAGCCCGTCAACCTCCCATCCGGTTCCCTCTTCTGAAAGCCCGCGTCAGACCCATCAGCCCCTCTTCTAACATACTAGTCTATCCTAATATTATATATAAACTATATAAAAAATATACTGCATACTAATATTATAAACTATTCCTTCATGGCCGACTGCAATGACAACGCAATAATTTTAAAGGCTTGTTGTTCTTATTTCAATTAACATGCTATAAAAAGTTAACTCCATGAAATTTCCATTTCATTTCCAAGTTAAATGAAAGCTTATTTATTTGTTTTAGATCTTATTCTTTTATTTCACACCGCTTAGGCAGAACGCCATATTATATAATGATAGCCGATTTCATGTATTATATTTGTTTAGATGAATCAGTAAAACTATACATTTACCAAAATAAATAGTAGTTTAGAGCATAACGACAATTCTACTTACTTATAAACAGTGAAAGAATTCTCGAAATTGAATCAGTAGTACCGGAGATGAACACGAACATACGAACACACAAACTTTACCTCTTTATATATAATATTAGTATAAATTACACACATAGTCGCCGAAGTCACTGAAGTACTTTATTTTATTGGACAAACATTACGAGCGGACCGCGTGTTTGTTTGCCGCCTTCGTGACCACTCATACATGACAATAAAAAAAAAAGTCTACTGAATAAGATTTATTATGTCTGTTTTTCCATTGTGTTCGATATTGAGTGATAGATAAATATCGATGCTGTTTTGTTTTAGATTTTCTTCTGAGGTTGCTATGAGGCGTAGAATTAAGATAAGCTTTAATAAACTAACGTTACAGTCTGCTATTATTGTAACACTGAAAACGTTTTATTTTTTCTGTAACATATAATATATATTACTGTAAACTCTATTGTGTATTGCTGTGAGCCATTACCTATTTTTTTACTTTTCAGCGTTAAAAAAGTAAGTCGCTTTGGATCTACATTTTGGTATGCGACAATTAGGAGGTCTTCAAGCTCATTTTTTCAATCGTCTAAGAATTTCCTCTTACACAAAATTTATTACAAATTTATACAATTTATTTTTATTTTATTTTACAATTGCGGAATCGTGCATTGTGTGCACACATCGTGCACAATCGAGTTACAATATTTTTCCTCAACTTAAACAGTGCAGCGCCACAAAATCACTGTACTCAAGTTCCGACAAATCATCAGCCGTGATTATTAGACAATGAACCTAATCTTGAGGTCGTAGGTTGATACTTAAATCACTCGCCCACCACGGTTCTTTTTCAGTGCTTGGTTTTTATGTTGCCAAGCTATATACTACGCGCTCATTAAGTAAAAGCAAGTGGTATTATCGTGCAATCCGCACACACAGGCACTTACCAAGCGTAGACTTTCTATGCGTCTAGACGTTATTGTGTCTACAAGTGTGGAGGGTGTGCTTAACACGAAAGATGTCGAACAAACTTTTGTTTCGTCCCAGTTACGTGCGAATCAAAGGCCTTATGCGTAGCTTTCAGTGGAAACGTAAACTTACATGCCCTCGCATGTAAGTTTATGTGTATTACATAAATAAATAATATTATTCGGTAAAGCTATTGTAAGTTTAACACACTAACTAATTGTCGAAACCGTAAACCGAAACATGAGAAGTGATTGATGTGAATGTAGATGAAGTGAAACAGGTCTGTAAGTCTAGAGAGACCTGACACTCTACCCTCTCTGCCTGCTCTGCCAGAGACCCGACTTGATGGCTCTTGGCTACAGGCTGACCTCAAGGGAGTAATATTTATAAAGCAACATATTATATGGGCAAAATCGCGGGCCACAGCTTATCTTATATATAACGGAAGCTATGAACAAACATACATACATATTATCACGCCGAGTATCTCGCGGGGTAGGCAGAGAGAGAAGAGCGCCACTTCAGAAGATACTGTAAATGAATAGTAATAGTAAGCCCTAATTCGATTTAAGTTAAATCGTCGCATACTGTTTTGATGAAAAGTAGTAACTTCGCACCGAACTTTTGTCTGAGATGTGTTTAAATGCCAACGTGACAGAAGGCGAGTCCGTCGCCGAATCTCAAGCATAACTATACATACGTCTTTGAATTTGTGCTCAAACGTTTACAGGTTTTCTCTTGACCGTAAAGCTCGTCATGTAACTAATCACTGTACTTACTTCGATCCGAACTTATAATATTTGTGTTGCAGGCGACTACTCGGTCTGCCCGACCACCAAGGCATCGTGAAACAAAATGTGTGTTGATACTGAAGATATTCTTATTTTGATATAACAGTCCGTATTTCAGGCTCAGTAAATATCTTTCTTATCCTAAAAAAACGGGTTTGAACCTGCAATCTTGTCATTTAATCAAATCACTTTAACCACTCCACTCCAATGCCACCTGAGCTACTTAAAATACTACTACTACTACTATCAAAGTTAGTATTGTAAATGAATCTTCGAGGCTTATACATTGAAACTTTGTTTAAACCCTACACAGTTCATGTTTTTAGTCCTCTATACCATAAAATTTGTTGAGGGAGGAGAAATAGTGTACCAATTTATTTTACTTATCTTCTCGTTATTCCACGAAAATTAACCAGTGGGAAGGTAGCTATGAACTATTCATAGTCGAACTGATGTCATATTATTGTTCTACGCGCATAACTTCAACACTATACTCTTTAGAGTAATTGGCTACTGGCCGTTCTAATGTGTATTCTAATAAATAAAAAAAATACACTTGCATTGCAATAACAGTGATCGCTATTAATAACCTTATAAAAAATTTATCTTTGTGCTAGAAGTTCTAAAAATAGTTTTCAATAGTTTTCGGTACGGTTTGTGGTAAAATACTAAACGCGGAACTGCTTCAAATAAAATGCACATAATTGTGAAGGTGAGTGGTGCGCGGTACAGTCGCAATTATTTACCGGCGAGACATAGGGGAATGAAGAGGTCTTGAGTTTGCGCCAAGAGTGCTCGCCACCATCCTCGCGGCGACCGTGTTAAGAACTCTACCTACTTGCCCCTATTCACGAGCTTTCGTGTATAGCCTGCAGCTAACCTTACTTATTTATTTAAATTGCACTTTCCTTAATTCCATATTTAAATGCACCTTCGTGTCGTCTCGGAAAAACGGTCAAGTCGTTATTATTAAACAGTGGGCTGTACAGTTAATCTCTTGGCAACTTCCTAAATTCAATTTCCAAGTTTCGACTAAGACTTTGTTATTAATATTCTTCTCCTGTCGCAACTTTTACTCATCACTTTAAATGGCTGATTGCTGGATGATCGGCAAAGTGGCTAACTATATACAATATTCTATGTATATTTTAAAGAGTAAAAGCTGTTGATACTCTAGTAATAAGAATAAGTTTTGCAATATGGATATGATGCTATAAGGCTGAAGGTGACGTCATTATCAGATCAGTTTTTATTTTTACTAGCTTTTGCTCGCCGCTTTGCTCCCATTATTTATTTAGAAAATATACAATACAAATAGATCGCTTAAATAGACATCCAACAGTTCAAACAGACACCAGCAAAGTTTCCTCTATAATTTGTACAAAATATGTTTTAAGCATGTTTTTATTTTATATTAGCTTCTGGTATCTTTAGGTGTCTTGTGATTGCTTTAGGTGTAGAATGATCTCTTTAGATGTGTTATGATCGCTTAGGTTGTCTTGTGGTCGCTTTAGGAGGTGTGTGATCGCTTTAGGCAGCTTTTGTTCGCTTCGGGTGCCTTGCGATCGCTTTAGGTATCTTATGATTGCTTTAGGTGTCCTATGATCACTTTATCTCCCTTTAAATGGCTTGTGATCGCTTTATAGGCGCCTTATTGACGCTTCAGGTATCTTGTGATCGCTTTAGGTATCTCTTAAGGTGTCTTGTGATCGTTTAGGTGTCTGTTTATCGCTTTATGTGTCTTGTAGTTGTTTTAGAAGACTTGTGATCGCAAATATACATGAAACCTGTTTTCAAATGTTATCTTCTAAAATATATTTTACTTCTAACATAAAAGTCGTCGTTTATAAGCTAAATATATGGTGTCGCGGACTTCTTTGTAAAGTTAAAAGTAAAATTTTTTTACTACTGTGATTTAATATGGAAAAGCATTGCTATCCAGCGTGGCAATGCTGCTAGTATTCTTGTCGCGTTGCCTCGGGATACCGGTTTAGGACAAATATTTTATCTGTAAGTAGTTAGTTTCAACTGTTTTTTGTAAATATTGTTAATTGTTGTTATTGTAAATAAAGATAAACGGAAAAAAATATTTTTAACAAAATTAAAAGTACTCTTGGAGTACCTTTCTAATAGTGAAAGAATTTTCAAAATGGGATCCCGTGTATCGGAGTACCGTGAAACTAACATTCACATTTAGTTCGGATACATGAACATTTACGGTGCATATTAAGCAGTAACTTGGCAAGCTGTATTTACTTCAAGTTCATTCTACCCGCGAAATATTTTAATTTTGCGTCGGGGCGTAAAAGCTGTGCAGCGGAAAGATAATAGCAGTTCTTAAAGCCTTTGCGTCATTATTCTGTGACATAGCACTACTGTTCGCGAGTTGGCGTGGCGTTTGTTTGGAGCGAGTTCAAACACACAATTATGCTTTAATATAATAAACAATAGATGGAGTTGTATTCACAGCTGTACGCTTCCTCAGTGTCATATACAGCCTCATAAATATATGCGATTGGTAGCGTAGTTTACATTTCCCCTTTAGGTTAATTTGCATACTGCACATCAACGTCGCGTCGGCATTGCTCGCGATCCTATCTCCAGGTGGCTCATATTTACCTACACGTTCGCGAAGATTACATAACGTCGGAATATTTGTCAAGTCTTGAAATTTACTTCGATATGAAATTGTGTTTTGTGCTGCATTTTTTCAGGAACTTTCTTGGACAATATTATTTGCAGCAGCTGCACCTGCAGCTTTGTAATTGTTTACGCAAAATTAAACCACTTCCACTAAGGTAGATTACAAAAAAAAAGCATCACTGTTCCAATTAAGTTATATTTTGATGAACCGCTTGTAGATATTGTTTATATTTAATATAATTAAATATAATTCTGCCAAAAGTACCACCGCGTTATGAAATCATGCTAAGATATAAAAATTAACATTCACTTGGAGCTTCAAAAATACTGTTATAGTCAAATAAGTGTGAGTGCACGTGTCACGTTTCTGTCATAACATTTATTGCACCTGGTCTCTGATATAATTTTAAAATAGCATCTGGTATTTTTATAACGAAATGAACTTTGTTTTCACGTTTCACAGTTTTAAAATGATCGTAAAATTGTATAAAACGTATTATTTGTATTCCAACCGACAACGACTCCGATATGTGATTAGAGTGCTTGTGTGACATGAATTTACAATTACGTATTTTGGTCTACTTTACTCTCTACTTTCGGATATTGCTCTCAAAATAATATATGGGTATTGAGCCTAGATGGAACTACTATATAAATAATGTGTTTTTGGTATCCACAAAATTTTGTAAGCTTTATTATATTAATACATCAAGGACCCCGAATGGGTAGGTTGAAGTTTGACAGCCACTTTTCGTCATTGGATATATGTTGGTGCAAACGAGGCAAATGGTAGGTACATAGTGGTAACCAATGGTAATGGTAGTCCTTCAGAGCCTCTGCAAGCACGACTACACATACATACTTCTTTGAATTAAGTCTAGAACGTTTGCATGTATTCATATATCATGTGTTCATAATAATACATTTGATTATTACAACACACAATTTTAATTAGAATGTAGAACCGCCTGCGGTTCTTCAAAAAGTGCCTGAAGAGATTTTTCAGGGTCGATAACGTGTAATGATGGCGTTGTAAGTGTCCATAAGCGGTGGTAACGCTTACCATCGGGTGGGATGCATACTTGTTTGCCCTCTTAATGGTATCAAAATGTTTGTGGTACTCCCAATGTTAATGCGTATATCCGTCAGAAAAGTTCACTTTCATGAATGTGATTTGTTTAAAAAGATTAATGTGGGGTTTTTTTGAGAAAAAGCATTGTCAAAGTATGGGGTCAGAACGAGGTCAAGCGGCGCGGCCGCATCGAGCCGCTCGATGGCGGCAGAGCAATCGTCGTTCTCAAAATAACGCGCAGCGGGTGTGCTATATTTGAAGTGTCTCGCTACTTGAATAATTTATAAGTCGTGCTCCTCTCGAAGTGCACTGCATTTCCGGAGCAAAGCTTGTGAGAAACAGAATAACTTCGCACTCAACTTAACTGACAAACTTAACTACAGTATCAAGTGAAATCGACGTAGTTGCCATAACTTGGGTACCCTCTTAATTTACCGAAGAAAGTTTTTTGGTTGTTACTTAATACGTGCATATTTATTACGTGACTACAGAACATTCAGCTTTCAAACAAGCAGTATAGTATATCCCAATAAGGCTGCGATATTATCTGAATTTCTACCCTAATTAAAAAAGGAATTAAAGTTGAAACAAGTTGCGATGTTCATTTCGGCGTTTCACTTCTTGACAGGTTCTTTTCTTCGAGCCATAAGCAAGAATGTAATGTTAATTTTAATTAGAAAAATAATTTATATGAATTAAATACTAAAAACATTTGATCTATCGCGGCTATTGATGAATAGTAATTATCACGTTAATTGAAACTGATAGAATGTCATGAAGATATTTAATTGTTAAAATAAATTGAGACACTTACTCGAACTATGCCCGGACGAGGTTACACGACGAGCGTATAACATGACAATAATTAGTCGTTCGCGTGACGAATACTATTACCACTTGGCGTATGAATGTCGTAGCACATGCCACATAAGTATACACTAATTGCGTTATTTTGTGTTTTACTAATATGACTGCGTTTGGCATTACTTTCCAACTGTGTTACATATGCTTGGAGCTTTTTAGGTCATCTTTATCTATACTAATATTATAAATAGGAAGGATTTGTATGTTTGTATATTTGTATGTAAGGAATTGGCTCAAAAAGTACTGGACCGATTTTAAAATTCTTTCAACATTATCACTGATATAATATTGGCTTTTTTAATTGGAAGAAAAAAATATACTTACTAAGGATCTTTGACTATGCGGTGTAATGTCATCCAAATTTCAACGAAAATATTCCTCAGTGTTTACGTGGTACATAGCAGATCTATCACTGTCATTGTATTCAAATGCATCTTTGCATTTCTACTCACAGTTTTTTGAGTAGTAGACCGTGATATGTTTACAAACCCCGGTGGTAGTTGGACTTGTAATTTTAACCCTCTTGGTATGACAAATCGGTGTGTTCTGACTACCGAGGCAATTGGCCCATTCCGCCGCCAAGCCTTAATTTTATTTAAGAAAAAGGTTACACGCATTTAATATATTACAAGCCAAGCACAAAACGATCGGCGCCAAGAACATATCTCAGCGCGCAATCAGTGCTGGCCGCGAAAATTGCTTGTTGGGGAAGTGTGGTGATTTGTTATCAGCTTTAACTGGATCGGTGCGGACAAATGTAGGGCGACCTTAAAGCGTGCACATAAATGGATTTGGTGAAATTTTCAATAAATCTCAATAGGCAGGCTTTATACGTTACTCTAGTTTGTTTGTTAAAGTAAGCTCACATACATACATACACATAATCACGTCGAGTCCCTCACGGGGCATTCTTTTACTTCATTCGAATTTATCAATCTCTTCATACATTCTCGCTGGCTTTGAGTACTCTTGACATGAGCTACTTGAGCATTCAACTGATTTGATCTAAGTAAGTACATATACAGATGGCTTATTTCAACCACGTTGTATCCCGGCTGAAAACATTACTACTATCTCGAATGATATAAAAGCTGCATTTGTGTCTTAAGCAAACCTCTCTTAGGTATCTTAACTACTCAGTATATATATTTAATTCTATACAAATTATCTTACAATGATTTTCTTCATCCTGGCGAACCATATGAAGTAGAGTTTAGATTAAATTAAGATGAATATCAACAACATTACGTATTCAAAGGGGCGAGTAGTTGGAGATTTTCTAAGTGTCGAATCCCAAGCTTTATTTGCCTAAAAGCCTGATTACGGTTGAACTTACGCCACTTCGCACTATACTATTTAATTTTCGTTTTATAAATAGATACACCAGTCAACCCTCGTCATGATGCTTGTTTGTTTAAATACCTTAATATTGCTAATATGCGAATAGATAGGAAAGCCTTTGTTTTCAATGCCTGGATGTAAAATATATCCCTTATATATTTACGAGGCAATAATTGAGACGATCGAGTTTTTATAAAAATAATAGTAACAGATATGTGTTTATATAAACGGGCTGTGGTAACCGCTTACCATCAGGTCAGCCGCATTTTTGTTTGCCGTCTTAGTGGTATAGAAAAATGTCTCTGTATATATCCTCACGCCTTACTACACGGGTCCCCGAAGGGGTAGGCAGAGGTGTCTAGGTAGTACCCACACACCCACTTTCCGCCAGAAATATATTTTAGGTGGCAACGTGACAGATGGCGAGTCCATCGTCGTTACCCAAGCACGACTATACATGCACCTTTGAATTGCTTCTCAGACGTATGCAGGTTTCCTCTCGATGTTTTCCTTCACCGAAAAGCACGTGGCAAAGCACTAATCACTGTACTTTAATTCAGAAAAACTCATTGGTACAGTCAGGATTCGAACTTGCGATCTTGTGTCGCAGGCAACTACTCGAACCACTCGGCCACCTCGGCTTTGATGACGGCTTATTAGGGAGTGCGAATGGGAGATATTAATAAACGCCATATACAACAGTCCCTAAATCAGTCATGAATTATAATTGCAACAGCGCATTATGGTACGATTTCTGTTCAGATAAGTATTGACTAACTTAATGTAAGATTTTAATTAGTTACCACGCTCTTTTTATATAAAACTAGCGGTCCCACCCAGCTTCGCTGGGGGGAAAAATTAAAAGCCTCGGACCCAGTGGCGCCACCTATCGGGTCCAATTGTGAATCGAAACTATTATCGAATCCACCTGAAGAAACACAGAAAATTTCATTACAATCGGTCCAGTCATTTACGATTCTATAAAAGACATTCATTTTATATATATATAGTTCAAGAAATCGATCCGTTTATTTAAACTTTTTTTAATTAATGGCTGTACTTAATAAACACAAAAAGACTCGTAAATAAGCTCTGAACTTATATAATTAGTACTAGAACATAATACATAGTTAGTACTTTACTTTATGATATTAAGTTGAGAGGGATATTAATTTGAAATACAATTTCGGATGCAAAGGAGGCTCTTGAACCGAGGTTCAGTGATTCATATAAAATCAAAATTTGTGATTCTAATTAACATTTCATTTTGCAAATTGAACGAAATGTTAATGTATATATTAGGTATTGTCTTAGACCTAAGTTCGGAGGTATATATATGTATATTTGTTATATTAAGACATCATTCTGTAAGACAGGTATTGATAAATGTTACTCAATGTCTCAATCTACTTACTACCTATGATCTTGTTCAGGGCATGATAATAAGATAATTTATATGTAGATATAGCTTTAATAGCTTCACGCCTTCCCGACCACGTAAAGGTAGCGAGGGATGTAATTACACCTCTTCAGATACATATTTAGATGTGCCAATGTGACTAAGACTTTATATAATCATGACTTTATATAGATCTTCCAATTCCTTCTCTAACATATGCAGGCTTCTACAGAATATTCCTTAAACCGTGGTGCGATTAATCACTGAACTTAAATCGGAAGAGCTCACCGGTAAAGGCCAGGGTCTGAACCCTCTTGACTTCGGAGGTGACTTGAACCAACCTCGAGTTTTCTTTTTATATTGATGCTACCGCAAAGCGCACTAGGGTCCTTCTTAGGACGGTCACAAGGCAATGATTGTCTGTCTGAAGGATCTCTAATGTTTTTACATGTAGGTAGGTACTCGGAAAATGGCAGATGCATGAGTTCAATGATTGACGTGAGACGCTTGATGTAAGACGACATGTATCAGGGCGGTAGCACAGAGCAAAGTTCTCATATGCCAGGGCTGCCGCGGCTGCAAAGCTGTGAGGCTGTAATACATCTTACCTCCTAGCTCGCCGCCACCGCCGCGCCATGAATATACATTAGTCATTACACAATTTACACTCATATTTTGCAAGAAGCGCGAGAATGTAAAGAAAATGCTTCGCTAGATATTTCGTAAGGATTTTTACCTATTCATTCCCCTAATTGATTAGCTAAATGGGGTACATAATGTAGCTCGTCCGATTTGCAAACTCTTAAGTTTCCTTTTAAGGCAGCACCGGAGTGGGAGGCTTTTTTCTTTCCCACCTTTTTACTTAAAAGTTATAAAAACTTTTAACTAATTAAATTAATATTCACAGACCGTTGATTAAGAAGGCCTGGAATGCTTTTAGCGTCAATGTAGCTGCGGCGAATTCCGCAAGCACAAAATAATTTTGTTGAATATTTTGAGCAAATATTAATTTCAGTTTGATCATTGCGGATATTTGAATAAGTAAAGAGAGCGGCTAAGGAATTGTTAAAACAATCTCAAAGGGATTTAATTGAACATCCAATTTTGAAGCTTTATTTGTATTCCTTATCTTGTTCACTTTTAGGACCACTTAATTGTGGTGAAATCAAAGTACACATGCCGATATACAAATACTTAGTGTGAGTCCTGCAGACGTAGGTTCAAATTATCTAATCTAACCTCGAAATTAAACCCAGGACTTCCCCAGATGTTAATGGGCAAGCAATTCACCGCTTTACCGTGAATATTCGCATAGTATGAAATATCGTAAAGTTTTTAGTACGCAGCTAAACCAAATGGAGCATCTTATAATAGCGTATAATTGTTTGGAAGACGGGGAGGTGAGCTGGGCGAGTCCGGGCGATTCGCGACGAACACAACAGCTAGTTATTGCACATTAGGGTGGGCAGCTCCTCCGCATTAACGCGCCCATTCCAACTTCCTCTGGGACGCGGCGACTTCACGGGACCAGAGCTCTGTACTTAAGAGTCTAATTAGCCGTAAATTGCATTCAAAATTGGCCTCTTGGCCGAGAATTGAGTTTTGAATGTCTAATTTCGTAGAATAAAGGGAAATTGTACCACAATTTATGTATCAATCTGTATTGCCGTGAGACAGCGTACGGATCTCGTAATAGACGCCCGTCGAAGCCTTTGTGATGAGACCGGTTTTTGAGTGTTCATTACTACGGCTATAATAAAGATTGCTTACTGAGCTTGAAATTTATCTGAAATCAAGTAATTTTGCTACTTCAATCTTCACAACAGGAACAATTTGCTTGTTAGCATCTATTAAGCATAATAATATTATAAACATGTTGATGTGCCTTATAAGCAATCCGAAATTAATTTGTTCATTCGATGAATCCGAGACAAATTACTAACGTAACATTTTATGTTTCAAAAGAGACTGGCATATTATTTGCTAATAAGTTGTATGTAATAGCCAGAATAATTTAAAAAGCATTTTTATATTTTGATGTGATAATATTACCTAAACATGTTTGTATCAATGTCTCAATGAGTTTTTCTTAACATAAGTGCAGTGAGCTTAAATGTGAAAGAAAACATTGAAAGGAAACCTGCATAAACTTCAGAAGAAATCAAAGACATAAGTGTAGTCATGCTTGAGTAACGGCGATGGACTCGCCATCTGTCTCGTTGGACCTTAAAATATATGTCTAAGGTGATGTGTGGGTACTACCTACACACCTCTGTCTACCACTTCAGGGAGCAAAGGGGGAAGGTGTGAAGATATTATTAATACATACATACATACGTACATACACATTATTATAATTACTATTATATTAGCCTTTGCCCAGCAGTGGGATTTACCAAGCTACCAGTAACTATAACACTATATAAATTCCAAGCCAAGAGCCATGGTGGCCGAGTGGTTCGAGCAGTTGCCTGCGACGCAAAGGTCGCAAGTTCGAATCCCGCCTGTACCAATGAGTTTTTCTGAACTTAAGTACAGTGATTTGTCACACCACGAGCTTTACGGTGAAGGAAAACATCGAGAGGAAACCTGCATACGTCTGAGAAGAAATTCAAAGGCGTATGTATAGTCCTGCTCGAGTAACGGCGATGGACTCGCCATCTGTCACGTTGGCACCTAATATACCTCTGGCGGAAAGTGGGTGTGTGGGTATTACCTATACACCTCTGCCTACCCCTTCGGGGACCCTTGTGGGAAGGCGTGAGGATATATTATTTATATTATATTATTATTATATAAATTCCAAGCCTATGATAAATAAAAATAAAAAGGAAACTTCTATTTGAAGAATGTAGTCACGTTATGCATTCACAGTAAAGATATGGATAGGTATTATTAGTATTGTACCAGTAAAATTGGAGTTAAAATATGCTTTAATTTTTGATTTCTGTTAACGATTTCCACGTCAAATCACGCTACTTGTAAACAAACACAAAGGAAATTGTTTTTCGTCTTACAAAAAGAAAGTAAAACGCTTGAAAGTTGAGAGTTAATTTATTTGGAAGTTGTTTGGCAGTAATTTGTTGTGGCCGCGTCCTGGGGGAAGACCGCCGGCACACTGTTGTTACACCAACTTTTTCGTGTTGCAATTTTTTTACTCTAGTTGGGAAGTTGTGTTACGTGGCTGACTTACTATCATAACTGTCACCTTATAAAACAATGGTTCAATAATTACCACTGCGTTCCGGACTGACGAGATGGATGGTGTAGAGTGCCATCTTCTCAACACTTATAGACCTATTTAGCTTTGTTAACAAACAATAATTATTGGACATTAAGCAAGGAACTGTTGATTTAATTGAACCAAAGCGTCAATTCATTCGAAAATGACTAAACATAGACGAGTTTGATATTGATACATAAGAGATATTATTAAATAAGAGACAGTTGTATAACTAACTACTTACAGATAATATATTTGATCCAAATAGGTTTCCCGAAATATTGTATATGGGTCAAATATATTTAGTCTTTTGTAAATACTGTTAATTGTTGTGAATAAGATATTGATTAGATTGTATAAACATTTAAAACTGTTCAGATTAGGTAAGTAGAAACTTAAGCATCGTAGTTCAGGCAGTAGGATAGCTAATTAGTTCTCTTGATTGGTATATTATTAGCTAGTTCTATTAGGATGAAAGTAAGAGTCAGTCTTACATCTTCTATATCTTTATTGTAAAGACCTACGCAAGTCTGTCCCATCATCTGCAATTTTCCTCTTGAATGTGTTCTATCACGAACGGGGTACAATTTGTTTAAGGCAAATTTATATACGCTATTTATCGGCTGAACTGGTTTGCTTCCAGCGCGGGCAATAACTCATAATTCGGCCCCTTCACGGCGTAGGACGGACATTACGGAACTTTAAGTTTGCATTTTACATATGTATTTATTATCCTATAGCCTAAATTGAAATATAAAAATAATCTATTAATTAATTATGTATATGTAATGTAATAATAATAATATATCCTCACGCCTTGCCACAAGGGTCCCCGAAGGGGTAGGCAGAGCTGTATAGGTAATACCCTCACACCTAATTACCGCCTAGGAATATCAGGTCATATAATGTATTTAATAAATTTCTAATCATATATTTTATTATTAATAATTAGTTATGACAATGTTGTTCACGTCTTGAAACAGGAAGAGTAGCAGGACGCCGTCCTCAAAGCAGTCCTCATGCAAAATCTGAAGATTTAAGAAGCTAAAGTTTGGAGACACATATTTTATTTTCTTAAACATTAAGCTATCTTGCCCTGTGAGTAAAACTGGGCTTTAGCTTAGAAAAACTCATTGGTACAGATCACTAGGGCTCGAACTTGGAGCCTTTACTATGCTAGTGTCTACTTTAATCAGTCGCGACCACGGCTTTACTATGGGTGTATTGATATATAAAATTTAATTATATATATAAAAATAAAATTATAAAGAATGTAGCAACTAATGAGTTCATTAATGTAGCACGTTTTGAAATTGCTACGTTTGTTGAATGTGGTAGCAAGTGAAGAAATAAGAGATTTAGTCGAAAAACGAAGGACCAGCGATTTATTTGGTGACGTGGGCATTCACTTTTATAAGTATGACCAATAAAGGTTTAAAACATGTCGAAACGTAACGTAACTCGTAATTGACTTTTTCATTTATTAAGATATAAATTTGAATGTACGAAATGCATGTGCTCTAACGGTAAACCTACATACTTGATGGATATCAAGTAAGTAGGTATTGTGGCCAGGTGTTGTACTCAGTAGTGTGATTGGGCTTTTAGAGGACTAAATACTAAGGCTTATCAGGCTACAACCCACATGCGTTGCAATGCCACGCAAATTTACAAGTTAATAACATGTTTCAGAGCTTTAATATAATGTTTTCAAGTAATTTAATAAAGCGTGCTCTCCATCAGTGACCTAGAGCAGAAAATTGAGTTATGGTGAGAGCTCGACTCTTTTCAGTACAAACAATTTTTCTAGGTTATGAAAAATCTTCCTCATTTCATAGAGCACGGAAGCAAATAATTAAGAAGCGAAAATTATAGGCCCTGTCACGAACATTTGGGGTTATAGCACATATATTAGAATAGTACTATAATTACATTGCTTAGCCACAGTTATTCAAAATCGAATGAGACCCGCCTACTCTACACGGGTTTTTTTAATCAGACACCTGCCCAGGCTTGCGCATAACAAATCACCAAAATTTCTTCGCAATCCGATGAATGGCTTAGCAAGGTTTACGTATCAAAACACCGAAAAACAAAAAAACTAAAATAAATAATGAGTCGTATAGATAAAGGTCGGTGAAAACGCCCCATTGTCATCATTAAAATCATGTGGGTAGTATCCACGTCTAAGTTTTTCTCTTGTTCTTTTATAAAAATGAACCTCGATTCTACTGAAAAACTCATTAAGCTCAGATTTGATGTGACCATATCAAATATAACTGAAGCGCATTTTACGTAACTTTGCAGTTTGCGAGCACTCGGCGTCACAAGCTTAATACTAATATGCTCTTAGTTTTATTTAAAGGTATATCCTTTATATTTATTCGCAGGAACTATATCCATGGGCTTAAATTACCCAAACAATATCTTGAATAAAAATAATATTTCAGCGATGTGGCACTAAAATGTATATTTCACAAAGGACGAGTATGTTTTGGCAGCTGTAAGTAATGTAAAATATCTAGTTGTTCATGAATAATGCGACTGTGGAGAGGTGAGCGGTCTCGCCTTCCAACTCGTAAATATTCAGGGTCCAACAAGCGACGTTCCGCGATACATCAAAGTCGTGTCGACTTTCATACACTACCTACATACTTCCTTATGTGTCGCACGGCTCCCGGAAATTCTCACCATGTTTAACTTTGCAACGACGACGCAGCTAGAAAACAAATGAAAAACCTACAAACAACTGCCGGAAATTAAATGAGAATGGTCCCTAATAATTTTACGAGATTCTACCACAAAATACTTACGTTTTGAAGTGGTTAGGGTCTGCTTTGAATAAAAGCAATCTAGTATGGCCAGTGTTATTATAAGGTATACCTTTGTATGCGATGGCGAGCTTCAAACTGTTTATATAATGTTGATGTTATCTTTGACTTTGAATGGGATTACTTGAGTTCATTATGATAGCGCCTTTAGTGCTCTTTAGAGGTTAAAGTCTAAAGTCTATGGCATGTACTTAATTTATATAGGTAACACTTGGTTGTATTTATCCCTTTAAAAATATTGACGATATTTTCTTTCACCATTTCCCTTAACTACCTCTAGCACTAACACTTACTTACCTCTACAATTTAGAAATGACATCAAATAATATACATTATAATAATAGTATATCCTCACGTCTTCCCACATGGGTCCCCGAAGAGGTAAGCAGAGGTAGTACCCACAATTTGAATACCTTCTCAAAACGTTTGCAGGTTTCCTCTTGATGTTTTCTTCCATCGTGGCAGCTCGTGGTCTGACTAAAAACTGTACTTAAGTTCAGAAAAGCTCATTGGTAGAGTCGAGATTCAAGCTTTGTGCTCTACCTTATATCAAAATCAAAATCAAAAATCTTTTATTCGCACATTCATTGAACGTCACATACTTTATAAAAAAACTAGTTACCAGTAACCAGCCTAGTTTACTAGGCCAACCTTCTTTGGCTTCCAGACTAAACAGATTCTAATTCCGTTTCTTCCTTTTTCCAATACTAACTGTACCCCATGGTTTCACTCCGTATAATTTGATTTAATTGTTAGATTTGTTCCGCAGTCTGGATTTTTCTAGAACAAAACATATTACCCTTTTGTTAATCTAGCTAATAGTCTATATCTGTCTTAAATTTCATTCTGTTCAGTAGTTATTGCGCTAGAGAGGAACAAACATCCTCACTAACTTTAGCGTTTATAATGTAAGTATGAAGTAACATTTGCAAAATCTTAACAATTTTACGTTGTTACTTGATTTTAAAGAGTAGCCGTTTTCGTCGATGTACCAATTTTTTTTTGTTCGAGAGGCATTTCGCGTTCCAGTACCTATAGGAAATGTATCGTCCGCAGGTCACTTGACCAGCCGGCTGTGGCACAGCCCAGGGTGATAGCTTTGGGTGGATTCAATCAAATCAGTTAAATGTAGCTGTAAATTGGGCAGTTCCACTTGAGTGATATTGAGTAATGGTGGCTCGTCGATATTGATGGTCGGCGTTGGGCCGCGCGCCGTATCTCTTCGCTGACGTGTTAATTTGTCAAAACCCGACGTCATAAAGAAAAAAGTTAGAATTTTCACACGTATGGACGCTGATTGATTCGTTTTTAAAGTAAAGTTTAATAGTGCCTGTTGTCTGTAACTATTTTTGTTGCACAAACTAAGTAATGTTTCGGTTCAGAAAATAGTGTAGCTTTTGTAACTACATTTCATTTATATAACTTAATTCTTCTTCACGCTTTCCAATAAAGGTCCCCAAAGGGGTAGGCAGAGGTATAATCACAACTTCTTTCCACCGAATTTTTATTTTTTTTACCACGCATACCTCAGTAACAATGAAATAAAAAAATTAAGTTATAAAATAAAATACGTTTGTTTGCGAACATCTCTTTGATATATATTTACTGTATAGGCGTGACTGATGTAATGTGGTAATGTTTCTGTTTTTAGCGGACTGAAGAGAAATACTTTTTCTAAGCTGTAAATTTTTTTTTAGTTTAGAATAAAATCTCATTCAATCAGAGTTGCCTAACTACAGGAGCAGCTCCTACTGTTACAGTTTATAGAGCACTTTTCCGTTCAAACACCTGATGTAGCACTAGTCCCTTCAAAATATGACCACAAAAAATAATACGCAATAAATTCACGTGCTTGGCTAAACTTCAAGACAATAGCGTAATGCTCATAAGCATAGAAACAAGGATTTGTGTTCTCTTAAGTAGTGTATAAGGCAGAAGAGCGGGTCACGTGCGCACGTCTGTCGTAACCCTGGCCTCTTACATTTTATTACGGCCCATTACCTGGGATTAAGTCGGCATGCATCGCGCGGATTCTGTTTCATGTCACCGACTCCCTCACTAATGTAGCTTGCCACTTTTAATGTGCGAAGCGACTTGGCAATTTTAAATTACGAATCCTTGTAACGTACCCTATGTCAGTTATCATAAATCCCGCTAGAGTTCATTACCATCTAACTAATTAAATTTTCCACGTAGTAGGTAGAGACGCATCTGGATTAACTTGTATTATTTGATGTCTTTGTTAGGGTTTCTCTTTGAAACATACGAGTTTGAGTGTCAACCAGTGTGCATCTTCTTTGTGAGCGCCTAAAACACGATGAAATGATAAAGTTTACGAGCGTCGAGTTCAAATGAACTAATTGCAGCCGAGTGAGAGCGGAACATTTGGAAATAGGCAAGCAGTAGGTACTTGAACTCGCAATGTGGGGCCCGGTGATTTCATAATCAAGTACCGTCTGTAATATAATTTCCGGTCTGCGCTAATGAACGTATATTTTGTTTCATCTGCCGCCAGTAAAACGTAAAACGCGCATCATAATATCAACAACTAAATTGCTGGCTTTAACTTAAAAATGGTGTCAGTTATATGATACGATACGCAATAATTCGGATTTCAACGCATATTACAATAACATTCACTACTTTGCGTCCAAATCATTCGACGCCCTATTTTCATATAGGTATTGATAAATTCAGCTAAGAAAGCGGTGATGGCGCTTTATGGGTGATGTTTTTAGCATACTTTCGTTTATTTGATGGGTCTGAGCAAAAAACTGCAATACAATCTAGACATTTACGTATATATCTAGTGGTGGATATTTTTATAGGGTCAGATAAGTCGGGCGACGTGATGTGAAAAAATTTGCGTTGACGTGGTGTGGGCGAAATAAACGCAAGCTTATTATTATAGCCTGCGGGGTGGCCCTTCTCATATATTCCACAATCAATGAATAGATGTAAGTAAACATTAATATATTAACAGTTAACGCATCATGCGATACTGAGTGACAAATTGCAAGCAGTAGCACAATTGTAGAAAATGTATGTGTGCTGCTTTTCTAGGAAAAACCAAGAAGCCTGTAACATTCAATTTTAATTACAATTAACAAGAAAGGCTGAAAGGTTATGAAGAGTAACTCGTATTTATGTTGTAGATTTATTTGATGAAAGGAATTTTACAGTAAATTATTAGCGAAATTAGTTTTTGATGAAAATGAAATGAGTTTATCTACACAGTAAGATATAAATGTCATAACTCAATATATTTTCTCAAGCACATAAATGTTTGTGGATCTCCAAGATCTTCAAAGCATCCTCAATTACTCAGGAGACATTAGAATTTCAATCTTACGAAGCATTTTTATTAATCCAAAAACGACGGAAGTTATTATTGAGTCGAGAGTGGAAGTCTTAAATGCTCATTACGTAGCTGTGGCTTTTACGTTATACATCTGAGAGAAATGCGAATAAATGGATAAAATACCTTTTACATATATATATTTATTTCTGTATTTTTATTTCTTATGACTTTGAAGAATTTTTGTATGCGCATTTATAGCTGACAATAATATAGCAGTGAATGTATTTTAGGCAACACCGCTTATGAAACTCACGCTACGAAAACGGCTCGTAGCGCGTAGCGGCGTGCTACGTTGTAGCATATCTATGAATTTGTACGTAGCTAGGCAGATATAGGGACTCACAAGAACGCTTTGTCACTGCGCTGTCGTACCGCTGCGAATTATTGTGCTCGTATTGTATACACGACGATTTTGTTTCCTTTATCTCGAAATGCTTCTAGCGAGTGTTTGCACCGTATGAGTCTATTAAATTATGCTTTATTTATCCAAATATACTTGTCAAGGTGATCTCATTTGTATGCTGTTAAGTAAATATAAGTTTTAATACTTGTAAACATTACAATAGAATTAATTATAAGTTACTGGTACTAAGTGGCATCATAAAGCCAATGGTGAGTTGGTGGCGGTAAATACGATAAGTAGGCGAAGTTAGCTACATAATCCCACAATTAAGTAAAGGCTTATACTGTTTGCCAATCTTAGTAGCTAGTGTGTTCCAACAAACTTGATGTTAGAAACTTAAATTAATTTTGTTTTACTTTTATCTAAGGGCTTATGTACTAGTGCAGGGATTAAAGTTTTGCGAGGTATTATAGTTATAAACGAAAATACAGCATTATTTCTAATGATTAAACTTTGTCAATGCAGACAGATATTATGATCACTACATAGTATAAAGCAAAGTCGCTGTCGCTGTCTGTCCGTCCCTATGTATGCTTAAATCTTTAAAACTACGCATCCGATTTTGAAGTGGTGTTTTTCAATAGATAGAGTGATTCAAGAGGAACGCTTATACTTATAATACATGCATAATGTTGTGTTTTTTACAAGTTATTGTCGAATTACAAAAAAGCTGTAAACGTTGTTAATAAGGACATTCTGTAGTAGGTATATTTAGTATCAGCATTGCACCCGTGCGAAGCCGGGGTGGGTCGCTAGTTTATTTATATATTGAATTGTAAAACATCGTGAAGCTGCAATAAATAATGTTTTATATTCCATTCGCGCGTTAAGCAATTATAAGCCTCGTTTCAATATTATGCAACGTTGGACAGTAAAATATTAGTGGAACGTGACTTTTATATTTAGTTAATAAGTTACTATAAATAGTACTTCTCTCTACTACATTGTAGAAAAATTATGTTTTGAATCCAGCAAATCTACTGGACATGCCATTTCAGAAAACAATTTTAAAGTATTTAGGTATTTTATTATTATAAAACATTACTACATCATAGGAACATGACTTGCAGATTTGGTATAGTAGAAGCGAATATATTATGATACCGCCTGCCTGTACAGGCAATGGTAAAATGTATCTTCTTTTTCTTATTCATCTTCATCACCATTACTTTTGTGTAAGACAAAATACGAAGACGATAGAATTCTGCATACATAAAAATAAACATATATATATAGTATAGTGATCGAACATACCACAGGATTTACTGTGAAGAAATAAATCGAGCATCGAGAAAGTAACTTGAATTCCTCCTTAAAAAACAGCTCGCCACTCACCATTTGTAACCACAATGGTACCACATCCCCCTACGGCTAAAAAAAGATGCTGTGACACCTCTGTCTACCGCTTCGATCTCAATCTTCGTTCGATAATCTTTTCACTTGAATAAATCACATAAGATCCTACGCAATCAGGCACACTGGAATTTGCAAAGTTACCGTAACCTAGATAATGCAACCAACATAAGCACATGAGGTTTTTGTTAGTTATATAGCGTATAGGTATACAATTAGCAGGCATGTATGAATTGATTGATTAATGTGATTACGTAAATAGCAATAGCAAACGCAAGTCTAGATATGTATGGCGCTCCAATCTTCTCAGCCTATCCACAGAGGTTTACCGTGATGAACAATTGCAATATCTATAACTAAACGTCAGAAGTATTTACCTACAGTTATTTACAGTTCGAGAATAATTATTTGATAATTAATAACATATGCGTTATATAACAAGGGGGTGTGTGGGCAATCATTTTGAAAAAATACCCATGGGATATAAAATAGTATGAATTTAATAAGTTAATTTTTGTAATAAGATTTTACATTAATTGTTCCTATCGACCCACCAACTACCAATTTTCCCAATTTGCCAGCCGAATCGCGGGAAAAAGCTAGTATTTAATAAGGTTAAATCCACGCAAGCCTTGTTAATTAACGTTAAGTTTAGTATTGAGTAGATTTGTGTGGGTCGTAAAAATTAGGCTCGAACAGCGATACAAATAAACAAATACATTTTTCACAATATAAAAGGAACGGAAAGTGCGTGGGATTTGCGTTCATTCCCAACGTTTTTCATTTGTTTATAGAAGAGATTTACTGCATAAATCTAACAAAAAAATGTTAAAGGCGTAAACCGTGCGGGCAGAGGTCATGGAGCAAAAAGGCTATGCTAACTGAGCTACATGAGGTATGAATGGGTAATGTTTTAAAATATTGGAAAACGTTTTTTCTTTTTATTATGTAACAGTAAAAATAATGATTTAAAAGATAAGGCCGCATTGTTTGAAATTGCAGGTACCTACGAGCACTGATCTTATGAGATTTTGAATTTAAGTAAATTTATCTCAATCTCTTATTAAGTATTTAATTATTAACTTAAGTATGGTGATTTAGGAAAGAAAAGCATCGCGTTAAAACCTGCAGACATACTATGTACCTATTTAAAGTAATCCTAACGAGTGGATTCAATGTGATTCAATGGACCAATGTGAAATGTTGGCAATCTAATAATATCCTGTTAAAGCAGTGTAGAAATAAAGCTGCCTACACTCCTACTATTGTGTAAGATTGTGTGACAAAAGGTAATTTAGATTTTCATAGATCACAATGAAAAAGTTAAAAGATGATAATAACGATACACGGAAATGCTGGAAACAAATTGTCGAAACTATTATCCAAATGGGAATGTATGCCAGCGCATTTCTTGCCGGAAGTAATAAATGTCACATGCATGTCCGCCGCTGCATCCGAGTGGCTTGGGAGTAGTTTTTTCGTATTTTGTATTTAAGGAAGGCGTGCGGTTATCGCGGCGTGGCTGTGGCGTGGGCGCGGAGGCAAGCACGCGGCTGCGAGCTAATAGCACATTAGAGCAGCCATCTCGGCGCAGTTTTAAATATTAACGCCTGGAGGCCCGCACTTGAAGCTTCTGGAAAGCCTTTTTATTTGTGGATAACGAAATGGTGTACGGCTACTGTATAATGAGGTTTTTCAATTTCTGGTAATGAGTTTTCATGTAGCCTATTACAATAACTGTCAATAATATGTTGTATGATACTTATAGTACAAACAAATGCCTGACGAAAGAGCGGAATAAACAAAACTTGAAAAACAAACTATCATTATTATGCCGCCTTTCGTCATGTTCGTGGGTGTGTCCGTCCGTTCGCCCGCTGGTTAGCTCAGAGACGCTTGCTGCTACAGTTACTGTAATTTGGTATGGTATTCCTGATGTCTGGCATATCGTTAGATAGCTTATTAAAAATGTTAGGGGTATTATATTAAGAACGCTCGATTTAGGGCTCCATTTGCGAAATATTACGCCTAAAAGCTGTATTTTTAGTCATGTACCCCCCTTCTACCAGTTGACTGTTCCTTGTAGATTTGTATAAAAACATGCTTGTAGTATACATAATGGATATCTATCACGGCTAAGTTGTTACAAGTTAACGAGTAATAGTCGGCCAAGGAACAACTACGGAACCCTACACTGCTATATTCACAGAAATTCTGAAAACCCGACTTACTGTAAATGCACATCACATTCTAGATCAGGTCTTTTTGGTGCATTCTGATCCAGTTATGAACGGATCTCATAAAGCTAACAGGGTACAGGTTTGAGGGTTAAGCGTTCGGATTCGAGAATTATAAAATGTAGCAACAAATAATACTTCGATCTAAGGGCACAATACTCTTAACTGGTAAGTAATAGTATAATATATATAAGTAATAGTATAATAATTCAGTTCCATCAGACACAGATATTTACTGATATACAGAATAGTTTATACCAGCCGGCTCACTCGGTCGTGAATATGTAAATAATGCGCCAAAGAATTTTCGTAAAATGATTTTCTGGCAGGTGCTATCACCTTAGCTTTATATATTTTATGCATGCATATTTTAAGGCATTTGCTATTCATAATGCAAAATGTATTTGTATGAAGTTATAAGATTCGTAATTTTAAATGTGATTTGAAATGATAGGATATGAACGAACGCAGGACATAATAATAATAATTAGTAACCTGATCAGGTGAAATTGTGGCATTAGCTGAAAGGCAAGCAATGGTCGTGATTGACACAGGATCGTCAAGTGTTTCGTGTTGGAGACGAATATTCGTGAGTCGGTCGTATCATATGGTCATATATATATATATATATATATTACCTGTCCCACCCAGTTCACTTAGGTGAAATAATAAAATAAAGCTCCTTAAGCAAGACTGCAGCGCCGTATATACGCACAAAATTTCATACAAATTGGTCCAGCCGCTTGGAAGGAGTTATGTGACATACACACGTACAGAAGAATTATATATATACATCTATACATTTATATATATCTATAGATGAGAGGACATGAGAGGAATAATTACTCTGTTATTTGACTGGCCGTCCCCGCCCTGCGTGGCGAGATGAACAAGGGCTTTGGCATGAATATTTATGATTCAATACGTAAGCTCCTTAATGAAATGTTATAATACCGTTCTCAATACAAAGCATAAAAGTTGTAGGAGCGCAAATTTGATTTTTAAATATAATTTTAATGTCATAAGCGTGTTTGATTGGCTTGACATTCACCATAGAAGTCTCAATAGGACTTCGTAAAGAGGTGACCTAATATTCCTGGCATGAAATTCAAACATGACTAAGTTGTAATTTTCAATTGGTAGTCTTGTTAAGTATATATTTACATATATGTATAACCTTAGCACAGCGACGAATTCCTTTCGTGACAGGATTGGGAGAGAGGGCAGTGGAGGACTCCTCGTGAAGCTTAGTTTCAATATTGAAATTTTAGAGTTGCTTATATTTCAAACACATTAAGTAGTTTCACAACTGCCATTTTCTTAACAGCATTCCTATACCATATTCCTATTATTGTATAACCAATGTTATTTCATACCTAAATCGGTAGGTTTTGTGGCGAAATATAGTAATATTTTTTTCCGAAGCCATTACGGTTGTTAATAAAAACTTGTCCCCGATTCATGATTTTAATTTTTCGTTAAACTTTTGCAATATTTCTCTGTGGAGGTCGACGTAAAATGAAATTTGCATATTCAGCAGTAAAATTTACGTCACAAACAATGCCCTATTAGGGCACAATGGAAATGTCTTTACATTGTAGCGGTGCGCGGCGGCGGCTGCGGCGCAGCGGCTGGCGTGTCGTGCCACGCGTAGCTACGTCATTGCGGAGAGTCAAAGGACGACCGTCGGGGCTGATTTACGGTGAGGACCTGTAGCTGTTCGTGTTTTAAATGAAAATTGTACACGGCTCGCGCGATGGGGGCGCGACCTTTCCCTCGTAAAGTAACTAATTTATGAACTTCAGCGGAGGTGTCTGCGCTCTACTCTTGAAATTTTAAGCACCGCCGCTGCTGTGCATCGCTGAATGTTTGAAGCCACGTTACACATCTTAACTTTTCCAAGAATCAATGCTTTTTGGCCTGATTTTCTTTTACCATGCACATATTGAAGAACTATATTGAACTCAATGCATTCTCGTTCCTCTCGTATTTGCTTGAAGTTGCAGGCACGTGATTCCTTTTTCTCGGAGCATAAAATTTCAAGGCAAGTCCGACTTGCGGTGTGTTTTCAAAACATTTGAAACTGCTTGAGATTTCAACATTTCACTTTGGCAAATTAGCCTAACCTTTGAAATTAAATAATGATCATAAAACTATACGTTTATTCATATGTACTACCAATATAAATATAATGTAAATTGATAATTAAAAGACGCAAAATCCATGCATCCATCCTCCAAATGGGTATGCGTATGTACAAACTATTGTACATATCTATACCTAAGTGCCTGAAAAGCGGCAATAGGTTGCCATCTTTCACGCTGGCACAGAAAAAGTGTGTGCTACGCCGCAGCCTTTCCCCTTGGAGGTCTTTTGTTAGAAGTCGCGAAGATACATATGTATATACAAAGAATAGTGAAAAATATATTGTTATGTCTCGTCAGAGCAATGCCGGATGTAAACATCAACGCAACAGCTTTCAATATAGGTATCTACATAAAATTTCCACGCACACACGTGGGTATTCGCGGTGTAATAATTTATGCGTCCGTGTGTAGGTACTAGTCCCACACAAGCTGTCATATTACATGCAAACCCGAATCCATATTGAACCTGACCCGGAATTCTGATTAAGCGTAAGTAAACTAGATTATGGCTATGGGTAAATTGAGACCGTTTCTTAAACTACTGTTACAGTTAATAGTGTTTGCATAAACTTGGGAGTTACTTATGTGCTCGCGACCATCGGCTCCCAGAGTTACGGCACAACTTCGCTTATAGGTTACTAACTGCCGTGTGTTACTTTGGTCCTTAGACCTATGCAAATCGCGATACAGATCTAAGAGGTTACCTTTTGTTTTGGTAAAGTTGTACAGTTGATTGGTATCTCCCAGCAATAAAGTTACTGTTTATTAGTTTTAGTACTTGGTGGTTTTGTCTTTAGGAACCAGGGCTATTACTCGCGTATTGAAAGTCTTATAGACAGAGTATTCCAGTACTTGATAAAACAGCCGTAATGGCCGAGTGGTTCAAGTAGTCCGCCAAGTAGTAGTCTACACAAAAAAATATAGTTCGATTCCCAACTTTACCTATGAGTTTTTGAATGTAAGTACAGTAATTAGTCACACGCTTTACGATGAAGTAAAACTTCGAGAGCAAAACCTGCATATATTTGAAAAGAAATTCAAAGGTATAAGTAAGTCTAGAGAGAACTGGCGCTCTATACTCTCTGCCTACCCCTTTAGGGGCTCGGCGTGAAGTTATGATATGATGAAATTCAAAGACGTAAGACGTAAGAGAGTAGGTATGTACATAATATAATAATAATCCATAACAATAGTCATGCTTCAGTACAACGGCGATACACTGGTCATCTGTCACGTTGGCACCCAAATGTTTTGAAAGGAAAAGTGGGTGTGTGGATACTACACACTTCCTCCTACGATATCGTAGGCAACACGTGTATGATTTGATTAAATATTTATATAATCAAGTCGTAACTATGCCTCTTCCCACGTAGTTTCCACGATGAGCATATGTTCAGAAAAAGATATGCTCATCGTAACGATACTTAAAAGAATCAGTTATATCTAACATTGTGTCAGTAGAAAATAAATGTTCGCATTAATATTCGTTTAGGTGACTGTAGTCGGCGTAAGTATTTGTGAATGGATGCGATGGGGATGGCTGAAATATGATTATACTAAGATGAAAAAAAGGTAAATTCATGTTAGTCTTTTTTTGCGTCTCCCCCCAAAGACAATGATTTGATTTTGGTCGTTTTATATCAGCAAGAATTCAATCGTGGAATCAACATTTCACGTGAACAGAATGTGCCAGCAGTAATATAGTCACATGGGTACTCTGTGTAAGTTAGTACCTATGCTTATAAAATAAAGTCGTAAAAGTGGGTTTCTCAGCGGGTCTCGTTCATTGTAAATCAGCGCGTCTATAAGGTGGTTGAGAGTCCGTAAACTGAATATTTATGGAGGCGTGCCGCGTTGTGCCTGCCCTAAACGCGCCATCGAGACTTGCGTCAAAACGATTTTGCATAATTTATATACTAAAATATGCTGCAATTTATGAAAATAAGTGAGTAAAGTACTGAAAAGTCAGATTTTGTTGCTTTAAATTATTTTGAATATTTCACGAGAGACATCAGAATTTTAATTGCTTAATTTGCGACGGAGATAGCTTGTAATTACGAATATAAATAGGTGTTTAGTCAAACTGTTGCAATTTAAATTTGAAAATTTGCAAATCGATGTATGTAGCTGTTTCTTGATAAGTACATTGCAATTTACAAAGCTGCTAAATCGCTATGATAGTTATCGTCAGCGAGATGAGAATATCTCTGGTGGCCAGGCGGGCAGTGCGCCTCTCGACATTAAATCCAGACTGGAGGCCACCTCCCGCGCCCGCTGCCTAAATCCTCACTAGCGCCACCTAGCACCACTCAACCCCCCGACCCCACGCCACGCTCATGCAAATTATTCACAAAGTACGCGTGTAAGCGCCCCGCACGCCTAACTGACCACGCGAGTACTTTACCGTATCTACAATATGTAAAACAAGTGAACTCCAATATGCATACATAACACGACCTCTGAAACATGTATTCTGGGAAGGAAACTAATGAGAGGTTAGTGGAAGGTAAAGTGTACGCAAATTTGCATCATTGGTGAGAGTTGGTGCGATAATATAACGGAACACAGGCCTCGTCGCTCTGACCTAGCTATCCTGTTGAAATTTGGGAAATCAATACGTAACTAATAAAAGTTTTTAGATATTCACCCTCAATTTAACGAGGCGCCCAATTCAAGCAATTCATAAGAGAATATTTTTATGAAAATTTTAATACTCGTTCATACATGCGGCTGGCTCTCATAAATCAAGTACTTCCGCGCGCCCTTTGAATTTCCGCGCGCCAGTATACCGCGTGATATACCGCGTCTGTGACAATGGCCGCATTTACCATTTATACCCACAAACTCTCTTTGGCGCAAGACACTAATTGATCGGAACAAGCATATTCTATTCCATTATTATTTGACTGCCCGTCAGCGCGTTGGCAGTGGCCTTGTCTTCGAGTTATGTATATATGTTTGTTACTCCATCAAATTGTCACACAACAATTTGTTCGCTGTGTATGTAAAGTATGGTGTCGTAGTGATGTATACGACAACATACTTTTGTATATATACCAACTACTAAATCAGTTGACATTATTTAAAAGATGGCCTATGACTATTGTTATTTATTTTCTGGAACCATTCCTCTAGCTTCCCTACTTAAAGAAAGCTCATTTCGAGGAACGGTAAATGTTCACCGTCCCGTCAAACATTTTTGCAAGATATACAATAAAAATAAACTATAAAAAAGGTTAGTCCCAAGTCGTAGTCCCGCAGGTAGTACACGGGGATTTGTGCTGATCTATTTAAGGGACAGCCAAGCTATGCTTATCTTTATGGATAAGTATTAATCAATCAATAAGTATTTTCTGGTTATATAATAATCCTAGACATATTAAAAACGTGAACGTTTGTAAAGATGGATATAATTAAGGGTGTTAATCACGCGTTAACGGCAGAACGGTTTTGTATAAAAAAAATACGGTATTAGGTTATGTCCCTAGGGATATTTGGCATAAAGCCTATACCTATATGAATTCAGTCATATACTTAGTTATATTTTTTATGCCAAAATCACTGTTCCTGTAGCAATATTCCTCAGACGGCCCCACATATATGCTGAATTATGTATATTGCTCAAACATTTAGTTTATTGTCAATATTTTTTCTATTCTGTTATACATTTGTAACGGTTTCTTTAAGCTCACTGCTCCGCTATTACAGAATGTTCAAGGGACAGATGTATGAGGTCTATAAGTCTATTTCTTGCGCACTCTTTAATGATGGCAAAAAGAAGTCATGGTACGACCATGTCCCATATTAATTCATCACAGGTGGAACCGGAGGCACCGGTACTATTATAATAAATTAAACATTATTATGAATATATTTTCAAGGTAACAAAAACCGATCCTACAAGTATTTCAAAAGAAAAACTTTATAATAACATAAAGAAGTATCTTTCATGTTTTCGTGTAAATACGAAAAACATTTTAGACACTTATGACAACTTTACATTTTCTCATGATTTATTCATTCGTAAAGACGAAAAAGTACTATTATATGAAAGTATTATGTAATGGCATTCATTCATTACATTACATTATATTATATTAAAGAAAATCGTGGGAGTAGTTTAAGTTCCTGTAAAGAAAAGATTGCATTCATACATATCCTCACACCGAGTACGGGGTAGCAAGGGAGAGCAGAGCGTCAATTCTCTCAAACTTACAGACCTCTCTTGCTGCATCCGCATTCACGAGTCTCTTGAAACAAGCTCGCTGGTTTCGAGTAGGTATTCTTGATGTTCCCATCCATATGACAAGATCGCTGGAATTAAATCTGGATCTCAACACTTTCACATATAGCCATCAACACAAAAACAAATACATTATAATCTCTAATTAATATGTATTTGTTTTTGTGTTGAATTTTGCTTACCAAAAGTTTTTCTCCAAGGTCACAGTAATTTGTACGCGGTCGTTGGCGTGTTACCTACCAGTGTGTTGATATTTGTAGTGAGCTCACCGTTTTCCTACAGATATATTTATTCCTGGTCGAGGCGAGCATGCAGCCGCTCGTCCGCCGATATTTCGTGCTCCCAGGACACCAATAATTTGTTGGTCCGTCGCACCACGCTCCGTGTATTGCCCGCGATATATCTCCTTCAGCCGAACTCTCTAATCGTATTCGATATGAACGATCATCACCACACCCTGTGCTGGGAATTTACCTTTATAATAGAACCTAATTTCTCTACGCAATCATATTTTTCAAAACAATTGTTCTAAATATGTCCATTATAATCTATAAGCACCTAAGATTAGAAAATAAAAGGCAGTTTTAAATTACGATATTTACCACAAAGTAGGTAAACAAGCATAGGATTAATCTAACAGCGATACTCCCTGGAGTTCCGGAAATCTTATATTAAATTTTAAGTAATATTCTTTAAGTCCACTATGGATGCAAACAAACTACTAGTAATATTTCTTTAGCATCGGGTTGAGGATAAATGGATCTTGACTTTGGAAGTGATCCATATTCGCGACGTAGTGGCGAGTAAATCTCTGCTGATGTCCCTGAGACCACGTTCAACCAATATTTGAGTAAGTCCGTGTTCGTAAAGCCACTTAACTAGTTTATGACTACGCTACGACTACCCACTAGGGTATTTATTATTAAATTTGGTATAAATATAGAACTTAATACCAACCCTAATTTGTCGACTTCTATTTGGCTTTATTGAAATTGACAGCTCCTGCAGAGGATATATAGACAATAGACAAACAAGTTCCCCGAGCGTGTGGTCGGGGTGGCAATGGAACATTCCTTCAGAATTTCATTAAAATCAGCTCGAAAAATTTACGTAATATCGTCAAACAGCGTGTAACGATAAACGGGCGCTTGTCGGTGGTTTTTCCGAAACAAAAACAACAAAATTAATAGTGAGAGAGTCCATTATCCTGCATTAAGCACTCAGTGAGGCGAATGGGACATAATGGCTCGTCGCCGCCGGTACAGGCCCTTTTATGTCTAATAAAAACGTCACTACTACCCAATACACATTATCTTTTTGCTCAATAAATTCACTTATCTAGTGAATTTGGAGTGGTTAATAATCTAAGGTGTAAAAAAAACATTCATAGATGTTTATTTATGACACTAAAGGTCATAAATCAACATTTAGCCCTCGGATAGTACACGCTATCACAGTAAGCTTGTATCATCTGAGGACTGGACTGGACAATTGCAATAACCAGCATTTGCATTATCCGTACTTCGTCGACCTAATATTTAGAGAATATCTCACTTGTACAGATATTCTCTAAATATAAGGAAGTAGCCCAAAACTAAAACGTACACACGTAGATTAGTCAGACCACGAGCTTTACGGTGAAGGAAAACATCGAGAGGAAACCTGCAAACGCCTGAGAAGCAATTCAAAGGTGAATGTATAGAGAACTGGCGCTCTATACTCTCTGCCTACCCCGCTAGGGACTTGGCGTGATGATATGTATGTATGTATGTATGTATAGTCGTACTTGAGTAACGACGATGGACTTGCCATCTATCACGTTGGCACCTAATATATCTCTGGCGGAAATTGGATGTGTGGGTGTTACCTTTAGACCTCTGCCTACCCCTTCAGGGACCCTTATGGGAAGGCGTGAGGATATTACTCAAAGTAATGATAATATGGATATTATTTTGTTTTATTTTTATTAAAACTTCCTGCACACATTATTACAAAGGCGAACTCAATGCCAAAGGCATTCATAGCAAGGCAAGGCAGGATATTATAATACATTTTCCTAACTACTAACAAATCATTGATTTTTTTATTTGCTAGCACACTAAGTCAAAGGGTGATTAGTAACTTGAATTCAGATTTATTCGAAATTTAACTTTGAAAACCTTTAATAAAAATATATATAAAAAAAATATTTTATGGCATAAGAATAACGATAAAATGATTCCTTTTAAAGCTGTTATAAGCAAAGGCACTAGCATAATATCGTCAAAGCTGGCTTCGTTTAGCTTAAAGTATTCAACTCAATTGAAACAAATTGAATTTAAAATCTCAAACGTCTCTTAAGATCCTTGCCATTTACTTTTGGATACAATGTGAAAAACGTGATATATAGACAGTTATAATATAATAATATAATATATCCTCACGCCTTCCCACAAGGGTCCCCGAAGGGGTAGGCAGAGGTGTATAGGTAATACCCACACACCCACTTTCCGCCAGAGGTATATTAGGTGCCAACGTGACAGATGGCGAGTCCATCGCCGTTACTCAAGCACGACTATACATACTTTGAATTTCTTCTCAGACGTATGCAGGTTTCCTCTCGATGTTTTCCTTCACCGTAAAGCTCGTGGTGTGACTAATCACTGTACTTAAGTTCATAAAAACTCATTGGTACAGTCGGGATTAGAACTTGCGACCTTTGCGTCGCAGGCAACTGCTCGAACCACTCGGCCACCACGGCTTTAGAATACACTTAGACGAATTATTAATTACTTACAAATACTTTGACTAACACGGAGTCAACGGTCAACGGTTCCAATGAGTTTTCCGAACTTAAATATTGCAATTTATCATATCAGTAGCTTTACGGTGAAGGAAATCATCTGAACGAGGACGAATTACGTTTATATATATATGCAAAGAGGTATGTATACTCCAGTTTAAGAGGCGAAGGATCTAAATATGTATATCTCCGATTAAAAGATAGTATTTTTACAAGTCTACGGTCTTCTACTGGTAGGAGTGAAGATGCCTAGACTGATCAACATAATTGGCAACCGATTGGAAAATAATGAACTTTACCTACCCATCTGGGAAATGTAATTCTGACGCGTTCTTAGTCAGCTAATCAATACAAGTGAAGCAACGGACCTAAGCAACTTAGGTTGATAAAACTAGGATAAGCGAAGGGAAACTGAATTAGGCCGAGACTAAATTTCTCTGCGAAATAAGCTTTCGAGCTTACGGCGTATTTGATGAAAGCGATACGTTATATAATGTAACAGAGCTGCTCGAGATGAATTTAATTACAACCGCTTTCGTGCAAATACGTGGAAAATATTTTTTAATCGACACTATAATTCATGTGCGATAACGTACGAGCGGCCAGTATGGACGAGCGGACCCTCGTGTCCACCCAAAGATAATTTTCATAATAAAACATCCCTTTTCTCAGGCACTTTGCTGTAAATCAAGTTTTGCGACCACCCTTTCAATTTCCTGACCGCAACTTAGTTCCGTTCAAGCGCGATTTTCATTAAGAGGTCAAACAAGTACATAAGCATGTTCAAACCCACAATAAATAATGTATATTGAATCTTGGTAAGGAAAAAACAGAAAGAGGACCTTTTGATTTGTAAGTTATTTTGAAGTTTGATTTTTATCAGCCCATACCGATAACCAACCATTTATGATTTTTCTTCTGTCGGTCGGTCTGATTGATCACACATTTCATGATATTAATATATAAATTGTAGAATAAAACGCTAACTATTCCTATTAATTATATGAGACAAGAAAGAATATCTGCCATACAAAATGCATATACATATATCTGTCCGTAAATCGTTCCTCATAAGCTCTCATAGCGTTCACTGAGAAAATCTATAAAGCTACGTAAATGAAAATAATGAATAGAGGAAAATTCTCTTAACCGTTTTAAAGAAAAGCCCGCCCAGGTCACCAGAGGTCAACCGACTATAGATATTTAATCGTTATTAAAGATAAAAAGGTGAGTAAAGACGCATAGATATATGCTACGATATAATGCGAGCGTGATTCAACTATCCTCACGCCTTCCCATAAGGGGCCCCGAAGGGGTAGGCAGAGGTGTATAGTACTAACTATACACCTCTGGGTAGTAACCCACCCACGCACTTTAACTAAAGATCACTCAATATCAGAAACTCAATTCAACTAACTGAATGAACTCTTCGAATATCAAATAATTATGCCCGGACAAAGCCGCAGAATGAACTAAGTCCTCCTGAAATAATTTATTGTGTTGTCATAACCTAATTTGCGTTGTTGTCGTTCACGCAACATTTCGTTTCGGTTTGCATGATTGGATTTCTAAAGGAACGATGTATCGGCAAAGCGGAATCTGTTCGTGTCGCGGGCGGAAGAGCTATTTTAAATTTAATCTGACGTAACCTCAATACAAATTCGAGAATTAAGTGCTTCTATTTCACGAACAATATACATTGAACTTACTGATTTGATATATACAGCCGCACAAGTATTTGAATTTACTGTAATATATTAATGCTTTATTAGTTTATTTACAATAACAACAATTAATAATATATTAATTAAATGCAAAGGCGTATGTATAGTCGTGCTTGGGTAACGGCGATGGACTCGCTATCTGTCACGTTGGCACCTAAAATATATCTCTTACGGAAAGTGGGTGTGTGGGTACTAACTATACACCTCTGCCTACCCCTTCGGGGTCCCTTGGGGGAAGGCGTGAGGTTATTTATTTAATTTAATAATAATTGAGTCAATTTCATGGATGATTGTTAGAGAGCACAATCAAGTTTTTAATATTAAATGAGTACGTTGTGGCGAATGAAATTCGTGAAGGTTGGCCCTGTGTTATCAAAGGCAACGCAGACCGACGTGATCCCGGGGGATTCCATTATTCGGAATTAACGTTGTTTATTTAATTATTTTTCAAGTGTCATGTAGACTTGCGCACATTGTATAATTTGTTTTGAACAGCCATAATTATTAGGGCTTCAGAATGTTTTGCTATAATTTTGAGTACGTAGTAGTGCCAGCAGCCAGACATGTGACCAAGCTTAATTTAATTATTATTAAGATGTAACTGTTACATGTTATATCTTAGACAATTATATTTATGTATTTATTTTTTAGACTATGAGTTTTGTGGTCACTTCCAAAGATTAATTGCAGACATGTGTATGCTATATAATTCATACGAATGAAAAATATATGCAATCCTCCAAACCAATGAGAAGATACAAAAAGACATGATAAAGTCATCATATTCTCCTGGTGCTACCGATGGTACCTACATCTTTTAGGATTGTCTGAAGCTAATTAAAAAATACTGAAGCCTATCAAACAAATGCCATTGAAACTTCAAATCATTACCAACCCGCTGTAGGCGCGGGGATTACACGCTCTGTAGTCAGCGGAGGATGGCTAGTAGCAATAAAATAAACAATTCTGAGTATCCTGAGTAAGCAAAAGATGTCTTTGGAGAAAAGAAAATTGAAGATGAAGGGATGCGAAGTAAACAATGAATTGTTTCCTGTATTTCTGGTTAAGCGAACACTCCTTTTACGATATTATAGCTGACAGCGGGGCCATTGAACGGAATGTCAGAGTTTCTTGAGGTATAATTCTATTGACTAGGTACTTGGGGAATTGCGGTCGATTCCGAACAAAGTGTTGTTATTAATTTGATTATTCAAAGATTTCAATTATGAATTATTTATAACGGACAAATTTAACTCAAGCAACTTTTTCAATATTAAATGTAATTGAATTATTTTGAACTCTTATACTTAATTGCCACGCTAGGAACTCTTCATTACGACAAGTACGTGTGTAGGTATGTGTTAAAGAAATTAAATGAAGTATTAATATATAGTTATTGATTAATTTATTAGGCTCTTGGCACATGATTTGTAGCATGAATATGTGATGTACAAATTACCAATGCCCCCAATCTTCTTTCGACGTCGTTAGTCGAGTGATCAGTGGTCGGAGCGCGAAGCTAAAGGTTTCGACCCGCGATTTGAGTAGGTAGATATTTGCTTGACGTCTAAATACATCGGTTATTTTTACCCTAGTGTTGGATGAATTATGTATTCATACCTACCTTCACAAGTAGGGAAGTAAGTATATTGCTATAGCATACTATTGTATAAGTTTTGCTTTGATAGGGAGCGGGACTTTTTTTTTTTTTAATCGTCTCTCGTAGCGTGAGTTCCAAGAGCTCTTGGGCAATGGCGAGACCAAGGACTCCAGCCAGGATAAGGACACTCATTATTTTTGTATATCGTAATGAGGGACTAAATTATCTTCACGCCTTCCCACAAAGGGTCCCCGGAGGGACACACATTGCCTTTCCGACAGAGATATATTTTAGGTGCCAACTTGACAGATGGCGAGTCCATCGCCGTTACTCGAGCACGACAATACATACGCTTTTGAATTTTATCTCAAATGTATGCAGTTTTCCTCTCGATGTTTTCCTGCACCTTAAAGCTCTTCTAACCTTCATCCAATACAATGTACATATTTAAGAATATAAGTGCTATTGAAGTTCCAAAAGTACAAACTTTGTGTAATTTGGAACGAGCTAAATTTGTGTGGAAATGTCTTTAGTTATTACATATTACCATATAAGATTAAATTTAAGAATCTTCACCTTCATGAAAGTCTCACAATATTCCCTTGTATACAATGTCAGTTGTAACGGATTTTATAAGTTATCTCGCCAATTAATTGCTGTGTACACCCAGGGAGTTAATTATGAAGCTACGTCTCGAGAAAACTGATTATCCAACGCTGCGTTTAAATTTCATGTCCGCCGACTTGGTACGCTGTAATAAATCCTGCAACGTGCTTTAATGAAACTTAACAAATTACATAACAATTGCTAATGAGAGCTTATGAATTCCAATTGGATATTATAGTGGTCGGACTTGAAACAAGTATGTAGGCAGAAACATTTCCGTGTTCCCGCAGCTCATTCGTGTAACATATTGCACACAAAGGATATATAGAAAAATGGTATCAATGAAGAGGCCATAAAAAGTGACGCAAAACAATTGCTATTATTCTCCGTTATTACTGTTCAGGTGTGTTCCGGTGATATATTGGCAAATCGTACCGTTTTTGCGGTCGCCTCATAACTAACAAATGTTTAGACGCTGCACGGGTGGTTTCCGAATGGCGTTGCATCTATCTAAGAATCCTATACAAAATGTAATGTACATATTTCTAAAGTAAAGCACGTACGTTCTTTCACGCCTTTTAAAAAATCCTTGAAGCCGAGATGTACACTTTTTTTAATAGAACGAAAAAGTTTATTAAACGCAAGTACTATCACAGCGAGTAAGGAAAAGCGATGCCACAGCGTAGGGCGGAGTAAGGCCGCGGTGACACCAGTTTTTACGACGTGTTGCTTATTGCCCTTAGAGTTACGAGAGGGACGTTTTTCACCTCGATGCTGGGCCGATATAAAGTTGGTGTGGTCTCACGCACATTATGTGCAGCCGGCGTCGACCCAATACAAACAATTTATTGTATTGTTATGGATCCGGGCTCCATCATCGGAATAATCATGGGCTCTGTATGCATGTAACCATAATTTAACCCTACTTAAGGAGTATACATTCATACATGTATACTGCATAAGTAGGCTTAAAAACTGGAAATAGACTTAACAGGTACTTTTCTAATATACAAGATAATGATAAAAATATGGGAGGGGGGGCTTAAAATATTGTATTTATATAATTTTGGGGTTTATTTTCTGTTATAATGTTAACTTTGTTTAAAATACCCGCCATACACACCGAACTCTGTTTCAAAATATTGAAAACTAGCTGTCCCGCCTAGCTTCGCTTGGGTGAAAATTAACAATTTCTGAAACACGATCGCAGCGCCACCTATCCGTTCTAACTGGGAATCTAAACCATTCTCGAATCCACCTGAGAAGACAGAAAATTTCAAGAAAATCGGTCCGTCCGTTTAGGAGCAGTTCAGCGACATACACATGCACAGAAGAAATATTATATGAATGTTTTTTATTTCTTATCTTACATATCTTTATCTTACAAACCTTCTCCTGGCAATAAAGAATACATAAAAGAAAGATTTATCCAATTTGGTGCAGTCGTTTGGAAGTTATGCGCGTACAAACATTTCGGTGATTCATTTTTATATATAAAGATATGATGTAGCATTTGCCTCGAGTATTCAAGTAACTAAATGTATCAAGTATTACAATCATCGGAAACGTCGCTATGTTGATTTCATCGTTCGCAACAAAAAAAAAGGGTTGGGTTGTGGCATTGCGTGTGTTTGATGATGTGTATTTCCAAGCTAACTGTATATAATATTAAGTTATTGGTGGGTATCCAGTAGAGAGGTTGCAGAGCAAGGCGCCTTCCGTCGGGCGGAAGGGCGTGATATATAGTGCGAAATCCGATTAATTTGCGAAACCTGTTAGTGAGACAATAACGTTTAAACACATTCTCGTGTCGTCATTGTTTCCTGTGCTACCTTGAAGCGCCCCACAATTAGTTAAGGTATGGTATAATCCTCAAACTATTAAACTGAGCGCGGTATTACCAAAACCAATCTGTGCTGTAATGGATGGCTATATCTGTAGCTATTTTAAACGTCGTATTAGCGTAGCAGAAGTTAATGGCTAGGAAACAGTCGTATCCTCGTCAAACCAACGCTTTACAAAGAATTACGACTAAGGCTTTGCAAACATTTGAACTAAAAGAGAAAAAGAAAGACGACCTGAAATATAACCGAAAAGCCTATAATATTTTGGTTGGGAAATTAAAAAGAGATTAAATACTCCTTAGGGCTTAACTTGGTTTGTTTCATAAAAAAATTCGGTTTTATTGATACAGATTGTATTAGGTTATTACATACATACATATCATCACGCCAAGTCCCTAGCGGGGTAGGCAGAGAGTATAGAGCGCCAGTTCTCTCTAGACTTACTCTTTCGCTTCGTCCACATTCATCAGTCTCCTCATACATGCTCGTCGGTTTCGAGTACTCTTAACGTTTCCTTGAGAGTCCGATCAATTTGACCCAGGAACGTGGCCTTCCTCTGCCTCTTCTTGCACACACTTTTGCTTTGTATATCTGTTTCGTCAATCTTTCTTCACTCATCCTTTCTATGTGTCCAAACCAACGTAATATGCCTTTCTTCATCTTTACACTCACGCCCTCATTTACGCCAGTTGATTTGCGAATTTCTTCATTGTGGATTCGATCTAAAATCGTTACTCCGCACATTTTTCGAAGAGATCGCATCTTAACTGCATTCAAGCTATTTGCATACTTCCTCTGACATACCCAGGATTCGCTGCCATACAACAAGATAGGTAACAATATCGCGTTGTGGACAATATCTTTTCATACTTTCCATCTCGTGTGAACATGCTTCCAAGATATACAAATTCATTCACTTGCTCTAGAATTTGCCCATTTACCGATATAGCACACTCGGTCACTTGTTCATCTCTTTCGAATACCAGAACCTTAGTCTTGCCAGCGTTTAGGCGCAGCCCCTTCTTTTCACATTCTACTTTCATTATGGTAACTAGTGACTGCAGTTCGCCCTCTGATGACGCCAGTAAAACCGCATCGGCGTATAATAGGCAGTTGACCACTAAGTTTCCCATTTTCACTCCACATCCGTTCGTTCTTAGTGCTCTCAGACAGTTATCTAGATATATAATGAACAGCCAGGCAGACATGATACACCCTTGTTTGACCCCCGACTTCACATCAAACCAGGGTGACATCTCACCGTTAACCTTAACGCACGCCTCGCTATCACTACAGAGTGATTTCACGGCATGCAGTAGGGAACTGCTCACCCCATATCCAGGCAAAACGTCCCTGTCTGTCTGTAAACGTATCTGTCTCTAATAGCCACATCTTGAAGCCTCCAGCTTTTGATGCGATCTGTGACTGCAGAAAAGGGACCCCCAGCGCGGGATCGCCAGCCCGCGAACAGACCTCTTATCCTAGTTATAACTAGGAAGTGGTCCGTTCCCAGGTCAGCTCCCCTATACACCCTGGTGTCCATCACCTGTTCTCTGAGTCGCTGATCTATTAGAAACAGATCTATCATGCTTCGCTCATTTTTCCGTTTCCATGTATACTGATGAATCCTTTTGTGGTCGAACATGGTGTTCGCCACAAAAAGGTCTCTCTCCATGCATACATCTAATATCAGCTTGCCTGCCTCGTTCACTCTCTTATCACCATACTTGCCGAGTACTGCCTCGTAATCCTTACGGGCTGTCCCGACCCATCCATTCAGATCACCACAAATAATCAGCTTTTCATTCCTTCTTTCGTCTCTAGAACATTACTCACACATTCCCAGAACTTATTCAGGTCGCAAGTGTCCGCTGAGGCCACCGGAGCAAACGCCGCGACTAAAAATAGTCGGGTAAGGCCTATTTTAAAGCGAGCCCAAATAAGTCTGGGGCTCACCGCATCATAACTTATCATATATTCATTCTGCCAAGCGGCTGGATAGTAGAATTCCCACTCCCTGGCAGGCGTGCTCAGTGTTTGCCACTCCTGACCACAGCACTAAACTCCTGCCCGGGAGCTCGTCTACTCCACTACCCTTCCGCTTGGTTTCAGACAAGCACACAACATCTAACTCTCTCTGTCGCTCTCTGTCATAACATCGATCAATTCGTTCATCTTATCAGCCATACCTCCTATCCATCCTACACCCCACACTCCACTTCTTGCCGTGAGGCACTCCGCGTGATGGGTGGCGGTCCCCATCGCCGCACTGTGCTGGATTTTTCGCACCAGCGGGGACGGACTGGTGCGCGTCGCCTCAGTTTAACCCATTAGGTTATTATATCTACCTATATGGAATGATCCTCAATGCCGATAAGATTAAAAGTCACCTATAAAAGTAGGTATCAAGGTTCAGTCTAGGAAGGACTAAAACTGGAAAGTGTGTGTAATTTCACGCTTCAAGGATCCTAATGAGAACCTGTAAGATATAAACTAATATTTTTGGGGCGTTTGTGGTTGAAACACAATAATTGCAAAGAGGTCTCGCGTCGTCTAATCGAGGATCTAATCCACATATCTCGCTCAAGAGATATTTAACGTGACTGTTTTATTTATAATATTAAAGTTGTATAATATATATAATGGTAAAGATGTATGTCCTGATCGGTAAGATTAGGACATACATTTTATCTGTAAGTAGATGGTTTTACAACTGTTTTTGTATAATTATTGTAAAGAAAAGAACAATATTTATATTCATTCAGTTATATGTACATACATACATTGGGGGTCCTGACATCTCTAACATAGAAAATTGGGTTTCCTTAGATCGACCTGCATGCACGTCGACCTAGCGGGCGCTGTTCTCTACTAATTATTTGAGCACGATTTTTCTGCACAAAGAGCTTACTTTGCGGAAAGCCGTGCTTGCAGAGAAAAACCCAATCAATTCTCCGAGATACAATTGTTTTCTGAAGATATAAACCGACAGTAGAATTTCAAAGTGCTAGTTTTCACTAAGAAACGTAATGAATCAAATTACAACTTTAAGATTGTTTGATCGAGTGAGAAAGTATGAAAACATTCGTATTTAGTTAGATTAGATTTAGTTCTACCTAAGAAAGACAAAAGTTTAATTTATTGTGTGGATATTTATGTTTTATTCCTCAAAAGAAAATATGGATCAGTGTTTCTTTTATTGTTGGGTGTACAAGATATTCATAAATAACACAAAACTTTTAAATAATGTATTACATCGCTTTTCGCGATATTATAGCCGACCTATAACAGTTCAGACCAATTATTTTTTCATTACTGTTGTTGTTCGTTATTCTTGTCATTGTTCATCACTCACTATATTTGCACGCTGGAATATATCAAGCAAAATATGTTTGTAATGTATATTTTAAACTGTAATACCATTTTATACCATGTTTTTGCAAATAAAATATTAAGATTATAAAGTGCCACTACGAATAGCAGATATGTCCTGATATTACGAAAATTGTGTAAGTTTTGAAGGCCTTTGATGACTTGTAATATTATTTGGAAATCAAACCTAGCACGTTATTGGAACAAGTGCCGTATCAGATTGGTGTCGTCAGTGCATGAAATTTTTAGATGAACAGTTTTTTATAAACACATTTTTTGTTTACTTTTCCTCGATAGGTATTTATTACTTGAAACTTTTTAATGGCGTGGTTTGCATCATGTTTTACAATAATATAAAATATGCATAAATCGATAAACGACGTAGCACAAATTCAATTGCAAAATAATTAGGATCGGTACGCAATTTTCTGTATTCAATCAACTTATGATTGCTTGGTCATTAAGATTAAACTTCCCGACGTTGATATTCTTTGATGTTTCAAAAGGCGGATTATTTTGATTTTGAATAATGTCGGCAAAAGACTTCAGATTCGCTTTGACTTTAATTCATTTTGGTTCGTCAGTACAATGCATTGTTGTTTGTTCAACGAACTGAACTAACCGTGTTTGGTACGTACGCTCTCGCGTTGGCAACAGCATTCTCAATGAATATAGAAATGTTTTGCCTCTTGGCACTTTTACGCATTCGTTAGCAACATTCTATTTCAAAAAGCATATTATCTAAATATCCCGTGAACTGGGGCCTGACATGTCATCATTAAGAGTGCAAAAGGGATAGATATATTTGAACGTATGATATGTACCTATGTAAGGTGTATATAATATGTAAGGTGTATATAATATGTAAGGTGTATATAACAGATTAAAAGTCATCATATACACCTTGTATAATGACTTTTAATCTGTTCTTTGAATAATGATGGGAATAGCACGTCGTGGCTTACCGTGACGTGCTATTGCTATTATTATTAATAATTTAGACATAGCAACTTATATGTTGTAGCTTGAATTTTATAAAACTTTAAATTAGATCGACACTAAAAGCAGTATGTCAAAATAAGATTTAGTTCAACTACTCTATCCACAGTCATAATTAATTATGACAGTGAGATTAGTATTGATAACAAAATATTGAAACACAAGTCCAAACAATCCAAAATATAAATAATTAAACATACCACGTAGAAATAGTTACTTATCTGGGGCGTGGTGAGCGGAGAGCCTTTGCCTCTTCACAATAATGCAGCATAGCATTCTCATCACACAAATGCATTTTACCTGAGAGGATCGAACCCACAACCACTACCGCTGCGGGCGGGCTTGCGTCATGCCAGTACAATCGAGCCAAACAGCCTGTCAAATATCATTGAATCAATAAATACACAAAGTTTGAGGGCGATTTATTTAACCATAGAGTCTAGGAATTGGTGTGCTTACGTTTACTTTAAAGCGGAACTTTAAGGTTCGACTTTTGCTGAAGTTGAGCACAAACAATGAAGCCTCAGAGAAATTTGTATATAAAGTTCGGTTCGCGGATCTTTCTCCGTTCAACAACCTATTTCAATAGGCGACTTACGCAAAGCTTTGTCAGTATTTAGTATTCTAAAAACACGTGCCTACGTTAATTTAAACATTAATTTTAATTAAACTTGAAACAAAACAACAACAGAAATTGCATGTTCTTATTTAGCGAGTAAATGAAAAGACCGTACGTGGCGTAGTCATGTTCGGAGTTTAGATGTTATCAGTAAGGAGTTAGATGGGACCGCCACAGCCAGAGGTGGTGCTCACCGTGTTGTGGGGTCGTGGTCCGAGTAACCGACCGAACACCGCAAGCCGCCCCATCGTGCCTCGCTCTCTTAATAACTATCATCATCTGTATATTAGACATTAACTACTAAATAGTTTGGAAACTATTAAGAACATCTAAACCCTCTTCACAGCCAGGTTGTTATACGCAGCTCTAGTTATCGCATACCTACGAATAGTAACCGTCTGTAATTGATGTACGTAAGCTATAACGAAACTAGATCTACCTTTGAATTTTTATATACATATATAGCTGTTTTTTATATTTTTTATATATAGCTGTCCCGCCTAGCTTCGCCCGGGTGAAAAAGTAAAATTTCCTGAAACACGATCGTAGCGCCACCTATCGGGTCCAATTGTAATGTAAGCTATCCTATCTTTTAAGCTGGAGCAAACTGCACACAGTGTGCAAATTTTATTGAAATCGGTTAAGTAGCTTAAGAGCCCATCGCGGACAAACAACGTGACACGTAATTTATATATATTAAGATTGTCTTCTTGAATTAATTGTTTCTGCAGAGTAATTGTGGTATTGTTTTTAAATTAAAATTGTACGAACAACTAGGTTTCTAAGCAGCATTGAGAGGAAAAAACATAAAAGTATTGGTGACATACATACTGCTTAATAGTAGCCGCCTGCAATGCAGGATTTTATTATCCACTCCTTATACAACGGTCTGTATCTATACTTTATTAATTTTAACAAACGCTTTAAATAACTTAACAAAACCAGTCATTTATTACACTACAAGCCACCTGCTGTAAAAGTTAATGTCACAAAGAAACATGCATACAACGTTTGAGGAGACATTGAATGGGCTTAAAAGACGGCAACAAACTCACCATCTGTCACTTTGGCATCTAAATATATCTTTGGCGAAAATATAATGATATACCTACTCGCATGAGCAGGTAGTGCCTTGTGAAAATAATATACCCATGCCTTCTCGCAAGGATTCACAACGGGGTAGGCGGAAGTGTATAGGTAGTACCAACATACCCAGAGATATATTTCAGGTGCAAATGTGGCAGCGATGGCGAGTCCATCGCCATTACTCAAGCACGACTATACAAACATTTTTTAATTTCTTCTCTATCGTATGCAGGTTTCATCACGATGTTTTCCTTCACCGTAAAGCTCGTGATGTGACTAATCACTGTACTTAGGTTCATTGGTTACCTACAGTCGGGATTCTAATTTGTAATCTTTGTGTCGCAGGTAACTAATACTCCAATCACTCGGCCACTACGGCTCTCAAGATATGAGATATACAAGATCTCAAATATATAAATCCCGTAAATTTATTTTGTATCATTATTTAAACATTAATCTGTCTTAAGTTTAGGTGATAAATTAATATGCTGTATACAAGGTAACATTATGATGTAAGCTAAAATAATATCTAAATGTCTAGATTTAACTATCAATCATAGACTAAAAGGTGAGCTAATTACTGCGTAGGCTCGCTAAAAGCTGTGCCTATAACTAGGCAAACAGTTGGGAGATGAATGACCGAACATCAATCAATGTTTTAGTTGCATTTACCTCTATTATAATTCGTATCGTACAAATTCAAAATGTTGCCAAATGGCCCGGCAATTAGACTCATCTCACTTTAAGCAGTTTCACCCGGCTGTTAAAGGGAAATCAGAACTCTTGCCGCTAATTTCTTCGGATTAACTTCGCCCCGTGGAGATAATATAGCGTCCCCGGACTCCTCAGTAACAACTCAATGTTCGAAGTCTATTTGTGATTGTGCTCGGCTCGCAAACTTGCTTGCAATCTTTGTAATTTAGATACTTACTTAACTGTTTGTTTCAATAGATACCAAGTATCTTATTTGCTTTTTACGATTGTTGATAGGTAAAGGTAAAGATCTATAAACAGGAATGTTAGAGCCGTGGGGGCTGAGTGGTTTAAATAGTCAGCTACAAATTAAGAAAGCATAATCAAACTCAGTGACCAGTACTAATAAGTGTTTCTGAATTATCTAAAATAGCTATCAAGGTATGCAACGTGAAGACAATTTACATGTGAGAAGAAATTAAAAGATGTAAGTTAATTTCACTATTCTATATCCTCGCTGCATACATGGAAAACACTTGAATAATATAACGTTAAAAAAATATAATTGAAAATACCTGCAAAGCCTCGAGAGCAATATCTACCGCTTGAGGTATGAAAGATTAAAAATAAATAATTTCGCGATTCCATTTGACTTCATCAAATATAGACAAGTCTGCTTTACTGAACAGACGCGCTTCGTGTGTGAGCGTGATACGTTGGCATACAAACACAAACGCGCATTGCACATCCAATGATATTGCAAAAATGAATTTGTAATCAGGCCCTTCATAAATGCACAGCCATTCACCGCTTTCATCATTAACTTAAATCAAACGTAGGTATAAACACTGACGCAATTAGCGTTCGAATGTTGGAATATAAAATCGCTGAAATATTTTTCTCAATGCGAAAAAAATCTGAATCAACGAATTATTAAAACAATGTGTATAGAATGAGAAGTGAATTGTTTCATTGCGAAGGAGTACAAAATGTGAGTATGGCAAATTGAATACGCTGAACGATGTTACGACAATGCGTTTAATGGCTCGACAAACAACCGCCCAACGGTTACAGAAACAGGCTTTGCTGATTGCAAATTGTGCTTACTGTCGAACACAAATTGTAAGAGAATTTCCTCTTAAGTTAATTCACCGCCGAAGAATTGAGTTTAAGTAGACATTTTTTTCTTTGAAATTTAAGCTTGTCGTTAATAAAGAATTCAGATATTTAAACGAAAAGCTTCGATAAGAACGTGAAAGGTAAAATTTACGTATCTATTGAGGCGTCTTTACAATGTCACTTTAATCTTTGCCGAACTTTGAATCATGTTTAAATTCCACTCAATTTAATATTGTACGTTCTGGCGTGATTGAGTAACAAACATCCATAGATATACACCAACTTTAGCTGTTATAAGATATATAACACAGTAGTCATATTCTATGGTGAATGTATTTATGCTTGTTTGTTTATAGAATATTGATATACCAGCATTGCAGTTGTTGAGTAATCAAAGTTTCCTTCGATTTGTAGTAAGCGCTTAATTTGAGGTATATCGTTTTTGTTGAGTTCACACCGCCCATACCAGGCCGCCCACAAAAACCCCCCTCACAGGATAATCTTATGACAAGTTCATTAATCTCCCTATTGTCAATATCAATAAAGTTACCCATGTTGTAGACAAGGCCATTAAATACGTGATATATGTATGTAGCGCTGCCTTCCCTGAGCCCTAAGTCGTATAAAAGGAATAGAAAAATACCTTTTTATAACACAAGGGTGGTAAAGGAGCAAGAGGTCTGTCTGATGGTAGGTGGTTACCACCGCCTAAGCTGAAGTGCACGCTCAGCTTATGAAGATATTTTAAAGCAGCAACATAACAAGTCACTTCTGGGGTAGGCAGAGTGGGCAGAGCGCCCGTCCTGTCTAAGCTCACAAACCTCAATCGGTTCATCCTCATTCATCAGTCACTTAAAACTTGTTTCTTGGTTTCGAGTACATTGCTGTGATAAAATAGTGTTTGTACTTAACGCCGTACGCTCAAGTTGATTAAAACTTCAGATTGGTTATACCTAAAGTATATCATTCAAATATTATAAGAGTGAAAGTTTATTAAATTTGGCGCAAAATAGGATTAACACATAAAAAAACTACCAATAAAACCAAATTTTATCCAAGTGAAACCGTGGGGCACCGCTAGTAACATAAAAATTAGCACAGAGTACTGAATCTAAGTCTCTTTCAGACGTTTAAACGTCGTGTTTCCGGCCAAGCTCAAACTAATCCGTGGTATTTATTACAGGCAATTACCGGAAGCCAACGCATCGTCCACATTGTTACTTATCCAAAAGAAATAACATTAAGAGTGCCAACTTGAGTCGGTATGTAAATCTAGAGAGAACTGGCGCTCTATACTCTCTGCCTACCCCGTTAGGGACTAGGCGTGGTGGAAAGATTTGTATGTAAGTATGTTTGTAAGGAATTGGCTCAAAAAGTACTGGACCGTTTTTAAAAATTCTTTCACCATTTGAATGCTACATTATCACTGATTTATAGGCTATTTTAATTGCAAGAAAATATCCAACAAAAAAAATATCCACCCGTGCGAAGACGGGACGAGCCGCTATTAATGATACGAGTATTAGGTATTATTTAGTTGCAATAACTTCGAAGACAAATAACTTCAATATCCACAACCACAGCTGCACCACTATCTATAATTTATATAAACAACTAATGTGAATTAGAATCTGTAATAAATAATCTAATAAGCCGCAGTTGTTTATAATTATTTCAAAATGTAAAGTTTGCTTTTATTTTGTTTTAACTGACGATTATCGCCTTGGAAAGTAATTGATTTAGTTAAAAACGAATTAATGGAACTTGATAAATACAATATTTTTTGTATATATATTATAATAATATATCCTCACGCCGTCCCACAAGGGTCCCCGAAGGGGTAGGCAGAGGTGTATAGGTAATACCCACTCACCCACTTTCCGCCAGTGGTATATTAGGTGCCAACGTGACAGATGGCGAGTCCATCGCCGTTACTCAAGCACGACTATACAAACGCATTTGAATTTCTTCTCATACGTATTTAGGTTTCCTCTCGATGTTTTCCTTCACCGTAAAGCTCGTGGTGTGACTAATCACTGTACTTAAGTTTAGAACAAAACTCATTGGTACAGTCGGGATTCGAACTTGCGATCTTTGTGTCGCTGGCAACTGCCCGAACCACTCGGCCACCACGGCTTCTTTGTATTACATATTATTAAAAGTATATGGCAATAATAAATAATAACTACAAATAGTAGAAAAGATACAAGGCCTCGAATGGATTAAACGATCTTCCTCAAGTGAGTTATTACTATTAGAGCATTTATATCGCTCCATTAGCTTTAATTCGAAAAAGAAAAAAAAAAGATTCAAGAGATATAAAATCAAGTATAAATCTTTTTGGTATAAAGCAATATTATCATTAATAATATGTTTCTACCTCTGATGTCCCTCGATCATTAAATATTTCCATTCACGAGTTATTAGTTGAATAAATAATATATATACGATGAGCATTCAATGAATATATAGATTACCGATCAATAACAGCAGACCGCCAAGAATAAGCAATTTCCTCGATCAATGTTTCTGTGAAAGAAAATCTGAGTATCAATCACAGATAAATATCAATATCAATCACAATTGTTAGGGGCTAAGTGTTCCACACTAAGGTAAATGTTCCACACCTCTGTCATTGCGGTGAAGGTGTTGATAATCTTGGTCACCACGGCCTCACCTGCTTTAGGAGTGCCGGCCGGTTGTCGCGACATGCAGTCATCAATGACCTGATCCGTCGGGCCTTAGCCACTGCTCGAATGCCAGCTATTTTAGAACCCAATGGGCTGGCTCGAGAAGATGGTAAGCGGCCCGATGGTCTGACACTGGTGCCCTGGCGGCTGGGACGGCCCTTAGTGTGGGATGCAACCTGCGTCGACACTCTGGCTCCGTCTCACCTCCCGGAGACATCGGTGGCTGCCGGCGCAGCGGCTGCTCGGCAGGAGTGCCTCAAGCATCGCAAATATGCTACCTTGAGCCAAGACTACGTTTTTGTGGCGTTTGGAGTCGAAACTCTAGGGCCGTGGGGACCGGATGCTCTTCATTTTTATAGGGATGTCTCGAGGAAACTCTTTGAGGCCTCCCGTGACAAGAGGGCTGGCGAATATTTTGCTCAGGGAATCAGCACTGTCATACAACGTGGCAATGCCGCTAGTCTTCTTGGCACCCTTCCGCGTGACACAGATTTGGGTCATTTATTCTATTTATAGTTAGTTTATATTTATTACTTTCTCTAATATTTCCCAAATATATCTGTTAATTCTATCACAGATATGATTAGATATTGTAATGTATGCGCTTGTAACCAAGCTAGCTTTCCTAAAGATGACGCAAACTTTGCAAAACAATCAAACAAAGCAGACAAAACATTGTATACTTCATTACTTGAACTCAATTTGCGGTTGCCTGTGGACTGACCCACAGGAATTACATTGGAGAGAATGTGTGGTGGCCAATCTCGATCTAATATGTATGGAACAGCCGAAGCCTTGCTTATTAAGTAGCTTTGGAAATACAAATACAATATTTTTCAAGAGCGCGGAAGTTTATTTCAACAATTGTAATATTTATGAATTTCGCCTCGTAATCTGGAAATACAATTGTGGAATGTACTCCCCATTGAGGTTTCCCTAGATATTAAAACAAGAAGTTCTTCTAGAAGCCCCTGGTGATGCAAGCGTCCATACGCGGCGGTAACCGTTTACCATAAAACAGACCGCTGGTTTGTTTGCCACTTTATCCTGAGATACGTCCTTAGAATGACATCTTGAGAGGTGGTGACTGGCCATCTGTCGTTGCCCGATATATCATCGGCGAATTATGGGTCACATTACGTATTTACGCAATTTACGACGAATTAGTACCCAATTACCAACCTACCCTTGAAATGAAAATAAGCTCAATAGTACAAAGACCACACCACCACGCCAAAGGCAAAGGTACGCCAAAACTGTCACAATAGCTCGTCATAACTGACGACAAACCGTCACTTTATATTTCCTTTTTGCTCTTTTGATTTTTTCTTTTTTCAAAGGTCTTCTGTTATTAAGTTATTCTATCAATTTTATTTTGTTATAACAATATTTAACTTTGAACATTGTCTATAAAGAAAATATTGGGGTTCAACCAAATTTTGTTTATTTATGTGTAATAAATACTTTTAGAGAGAACTAGCGCTCTATTCTGTCTGCCTACCCCGTGAGTGACTCAGCGTGATAATAATTTGTACGTTCCACGTGTTAACTGAAGATGTGAAATGGCTGCATAAAAATTGGGTCAGGTTGGTTAAATGTTCAACGCATTTGCTTGCTATATAGTGTTCTATTAAGCTGGAATCGAGATTTCATTATTAATTATTCACACCCTTAAATATGCATATCGTGCCTTTTACGTTGCAATATTCTCACTACATGAATGCTTGAAACACGCTCAGGACGCGTACAGTCACGAGGAATGGGAACTTGCTATAACGTGCTATTGCAGATTTAATTCAATAATGGCTAAGCGATATGTTATTTACTTAATATTTTTTTCCCTTCGCACTCTTAAGTAATGACTAAACCAAATAATGATGATTCCTAGATAAACCACTGAAGAGACCACAGTAGCAAAAGGGTGAAGAGGGAATTCGAACTGAAATTGAAATAACATATTACAATGCTTAAATATAATTGCTTGCCACTGTACCGCTCTGTAATAATATTCAGATCGGGACAGGCGCGTCGCCCCGTTACAGTACATATTGATCTCAAGTAAACCACCGAAGCTCTCCATGCATAGAAACCACGCTAGGCCGCCAGTCCCGCCCTCGTGTCGATTGAAATTATTTGGCAATGTTTCAGATTCTGTTTTGATAAAAGAGTGAAAAAACTTCTGCCGTTCGGCATGTTGGTGATAGACCTTGCCTTGCTTTAAATTTTTCATTGATTCGATTTTCACTCACTTCATTTGTGCAATGAAATCATATTGCTTCATGAAGCACTATGCTTCATATTTATTTGAATACAAGATGTTCCCTGCGGTTTCACATGTATAAAATTTTATATCATTGGTAGATTCATTTCTGGAATGAAATATATTATATTTCATGCCAAATTTTATGTACTTAATACAAATACCATACAATAGTTTTGGCGTGAAAGAGGAACAATCATCCTATCGAACTCTCTAATTATAACATCAAATTTATTATCTTTATCAGGTCAATAATGCATACACTGTCAACGCGCTAGTGACATGAGGCACAGAACTCACAGTAGGCGTACTAATCGCCCAACAACCAGACCCCCGCTCGTCAAATATTTACTGGAATATGTGATTTGCCTGTGACGATGAATACCATTGATTTCACATCACTAATGGTGCCTTTATGGTAATGATCGTAGTGTTAATATGATGCGACTAGAGCGGAAAAGCGTGGCCGGCGTCTCGTTCAATATTCATGAGCGAACTTCCCCGTCCAGCCCCTAAAGTGACTGCTATAGACGTGTTCCAAGATAGTCCGAGGACTTCCATCTAGTGCTTAAATTCCAACTAGAAAGTAAACTATGTAATGGAACGGAATTTAACGCGGTAATACGTCAAGTTGCAAAGTTTACGTTATGTAGGTACTTATTATAGCTCTGTAATAGAGCCGTGCGAAGTCTTCAGTCTACGAAGATTATGCTCAAAATAATATTTGGGATAAGAGGAAGCAACCAAAACTCAATAAATGCTTATGTAGATTGTAAAGGTGAGCATTAAAAATGTATTATTCTTTCACAAAAAACATGTAGGTAATACATAGAAACATAATAAATACAAGGTAATACATAAAGGGCTGAAGGAGTTTTTACTGAGAATTAAGTCGACTGCAATTCCCGTACAAAGTAAGGTCTAAGAAAATCAGATTTAGTAATAACTTTGTCTATTCTAAAAATATGTTATTAAAACTTAGCCTGAACTCAAATCGTCTTTTGTATTTAAAATATGCATAGTTTCGACGACACGAGAGATTGGAAGATTTTATAGTCAACTTATAACAATGAATAATATCAACAAATTACAAGCAATGAATATATTTATTAAATATGTATTTACAATTTGACAAAATGATAGTCTGTATAATGTTATTTATATGACGCTGTTTTTATGGCTCCCGCTAACTGCCGAGTTCGAACCATTGAGCCAGACGAATAAAATAACCATTACCATGGCGGCATCTGCAGTAGTCTTGCTAGTCTCGGACTTTCTGTGTCTGCAGAAATGCATCGCAGTCTTCTTATACGGATACACAAAGCTGGTCAGTAATAAAAATCGTTGTACCTTCTATTTCTAGTATGCGCTATCCATACCTATATATGAAGGTGAACTTAGTCAGTCTGTTTGTATCTTCACGTAGCTACAGCTCAACCATACATGAAAATTGACGAGCTTGCATCTCGAGCGAGGTCACGTACCATCTTATGAGAACATCAAATATTATGGAGGAAATTGGACTGTAATTCTTGACTCCTCATTAAGAGATCTGTTTCTGAATATAGAATTTCATTCTAATACGTTCGTCGCATGAAATTTTCTCAAATACCATCAATCCATCAATGTTTAAATTTGTTAACACTCTAAAACATACATACTTATCATCACGCCGAGTCCCTCACGGGGTAGGCAGAGAGGGTAGCGCGCCATTTCTCTCTAGACTCTTTCGCTTCGTCCACATTCATAGACAATTTTTTAATAAAAATCACTAAGTGGAACTCTAATAAAACATACGTTTGTATTAACTTAACGTTTATGAAGTCTGATATTGTAAACAGGTAATAGAGTAAAGTTTGTTAAAACGAACTTTAATTAATGCAGCTAGGCAATTTGTTGGAAGTTCTTGTATAGTTCATTGTTAAATCGCGTGGTTGTGTTTCAGGCAATTGGCGGCGGCGTAATTACTCACTGAGTACCTTCGTATTCTCACTCACTCTCGTCTTGAATGCTCTCCTTGATACTTTGTCGGCCGTCCCTCTCATTCAATCTGAGAGCGAGATGTGGGCTGTGTGAGGAATAGGCTAATTGTATACTTGGATGGAATAAGGTCGCCGGATAGATAGTTTGCGGGATTGTGGCATCAACAGCGCGCTCACAGAATAAACACAAATATAGGTGGAAATTACAGCTACACCGATACTAATATTTAAGAGATTATACTCTACACTAATATTAATATGTCAATTTCTAAATTCACTTTTAAAATAATATAACCTACATAATGGCATGAAGATACTTTTAACCCTCGGTGAAAATGCCAATTATTTCGCAGGCATATCTGAGTACGAAAGAAAAAGCTAGTGTTGAATTTTTTTTTTCATTAGGCCGCTCTGTTATATTCATATTTTTTTTAAACCAAAACTTATTTATTCAACATTTGAGTACGGCATTTGTTTTTGATCCGGTAATGGAATAGTGCAACAAACACGTAACAGTTGGGAATGGAATATAAGTTGGGCAACAATGTTGGCCGTGGACTCCCAGGGGCAGCAAGCTTGCAAAGCATCCTGCAATCTCGCCGTCTTGTCACATACAATTCAATTGCAAATACTGTGTCCAAGCACACGCCCATTGCTTGCACATGTGTTACTAGCTAACTCCTGCCCGCCTATTTGTGTTCGATTTGCAAGTTACAATCTGTACTATAATAAAATTTATTTTTCTCGATTGAACAGATGTTCCAGGTACCTTTACTTCCTCAAAGGCCCTGGAAGGGGGATACTACGGTGTTATAACACCTAAATATCGCTGGAATTACATATATCTGCTGACTCTCATACTAGTCTTTACCTATGTAGGTTTCCTCACGTTGTACTCTTTCACCGTTTGGCATAAATCACTGTAGTTGAATTCCAAAGGACTCATTGGCACAAACCATCGAAGCTTGCAATCATTAGGTACTTTGTAGAAATTATATGTTTTTAATGTTCACGTTCCTCTGGGTGAGTTCTGCTATTTGGTTATTCTACTATAAGGGAAGGCCATTTGCTAGTCGGACTTCAATTCCGAGATGCCGCTGTGCCTTGATCTGCTCGTTTAGCACCACCCGGGGATCACGTGTAAGACATCAAGGGTCAAGCCTACGCACGTGAGCAGCATTCATTGACCAAATCTCGATAATCGGGCGTTTTAGGTTTCCACAAGTAAAAAGCAATTTTATAATACTTCTTTCTGAGTCTATTTATGGGAACTTACATTATTCCTAAGAAATAGAGTAGTAGATCAGATAGTTGGTCTTTTGTATCAAGAAGTTGAATGCAACTGGGTTCTTTTAAAGGTTGTCTATAGCTTTTCTCACAATACATTTGTGAGAAAAGTTAAGATTTTAATTGAATTTGTAATCTTAATTTTTAAGTAAGTATTGTAAGTAAAGTTTAAGAGTCCGTATTTAATTCATTTGTACCTTACGAGATTTTGTGGAAATAAGAAATTAAAATGCTCCTACTCCTACTAATATTATAAATGCAAACGTTTGTGAGGATGTTGGTTGCTCTTTCACGCATAAACTACTGGACGGAATAAGATGAAATTTGTTGCCACAGAAATAGATTTTTTTTTGTACAACAAGAGTGGCAAACAAGCATACGGCCCCCACCTAATGGGAAACGGTTACCGTAGCCTATTTACGCTCACGATACCGAAGTATCACTTGCGTGTTGCCACTCTGTGTTCGGAGTGTTATAGTGTGTTGGCAGCATAAGGTTTTATCCCTCTGCTTCCAACACATTGTAACAATCCTCCCCCCTCCCCAAGGAGCTCATTACTGGAAACCTTATTCACCGCGTAGGAACACAACACAATAAATTGCGTTATTTGGCTACGGACTTCTATAAGGTGGAGGTCCTGCCCCAGTCGGGCAGCTCCAAATTCGAACGGGAAACCCGTTATGCCCTACCTCTCTTTCAGAATTAGATCATTAGATGGATAAACATAAAGCACAATGTCATCTTTTATTTTATAAAAAAAACTGCTAATTAAATAAAATATACTCGTAAAATTACATGGCACAGATAGTACACAATAATCAAAGTTTAAATTGCAACCAACTTTCACAAAGAACTTAAATGACAGTCTTGAAAACTACTTAGAGCTTCGCATTTAGAAAGTACTCAAGGAGACAATCCTACGCGTCTGAGAATCTTGGCTATACATTTTAAATTTAGAAGTAATGGTTGTACTCTTTTACAATTAAACCGACTGCAAAGATTCTGTACAACTATTTGATGCTTAGCGTTGTACAATTCAATATTCATGGCGCGCTACGCGGCGGTCGTTAAGCTCAACCTCAACCCTGGATACTCGATTGTGGCGAAACTTTTTTATTTATCAGGAAGCACAACTACATAAACTTAGTACTTACTCTTATACATACACCAATTACAGATGTACACTCATATTCAATTCTGCGTTAATAATGGAACATATTGACATGCCTTTCATATTCCTTAGAAATAAATAAAATTAAATTACTATATTATTAATTATTAGTATCTCTTTAAAATGAAATTGTATTATAATAAAAATACGCTTAAATAAAATTACGTAACTAAACAACTCGTTGCCCCGCGGTAGGGTGCCAAGAAAGCTGGCAGGATTGCCAAGCTGTATAGCAACAACAATTATTACTTATGTTATATTCACAATACAATTGATTTGTAATAAGACTGAATAATGTATCATATATTTAGTAGAAAAGATTTATTTAATGAGGATTCCTTGTAAACATTTACGGTGCATCGTTAGATCGAGTGTCAACCCCAATAATGCTTAGGATTAGGCCAGAGCGACGGTGGAATGAATAGCTGAATAATTAAGACTTAAGAGCGTGTTAACGAAATTTTGGTGGTATATTATTAAGATACTCTCTCACATGTTCAAAGTTGTGATGAATTTAAATCATTCGTTATGATTTAAATAATAAGATATTAAAATTAGACGTGAATAGTACATATGTGTAATTAAAAACGATCGATGACTAAAATTATGTCATACTAATGTTATCAGTCAGATTCTCGCATGAATCAGAATGATATGAGAGTCCTTGGTACGGGGATGATGTAACCACATGCAGGATCACAATAACAGTTCTTAGGTACTTAGCGGCGCAGTATTCGAGTGTGATTGTCTGATAATAACTACCGACACCCGTTACGTTCGCCACAGTGATAAGTTGTTAAACTTAAGCAAATGTTGATTCAACAAGATAATGAATAGTCTTATTTCATAATCAACTCCTGTATTGCAATGCAAGTAGAGGCAGCTGCCTCCGCCGGAAGCGATGATAATGGAGTAATGTTAAGCCACATGAACTGATTTATAATAGGTTTATCGGTAGGCATGTAATTTGCGCACAACAATGATGTCGGCTTAACGTAATATAGCGAAGTTGCTGTATATTATACGTGATTTGTTAATCAAATTGTAGGATATGTAATTGCTTGGTACATTCCTACCATGAATATGGCCTGGGGACATGTTATAGTAGGTATGGTTTCCGTCCGTCCATCATTCGCGTCATGGCTTAAAAAATCGCCCACAACACTACTGTATTTTATTGCATTTTAAATAATTTGTAAAACAATATATTATACGTTAAATTGTCTGAATTTCTATCATATTGTTACGTCATAACATACAAGTCACATTCACACTCAACCTGATAAATAAGATAAAGAAGATTATAGACAAAATCATCAAAACAATCGGGAGATATTATTAACCATAACTCTAAAACTCGTACAGTGTGTAATCGTTATTGTGTGTGTAAAAAACCTACTTGAATGTAGATATGGTTTAAAATGTTATGAATACGACCGAAATGCACATTTCGTGTTTAAATGTAAAACACAGTATTTTGTATAATCTTGTTGATACAGCGCGCGAGGATTGGCTGGCTAATACGCCAGTGCATAATTTCCCTCATCTGTGCCTCCGCCGCGAGTGAGCCACAATCTAAATTTAATTTTGGGATGTACTTATCTGAATAAAAACTAAATTCTCCCTACGTTTATTTGGTCATAACGTTGTGTTTTATTTGTTATCGTCCAGTCATTTTTCCCCGCTTCTAATAACATAATTTTGTAACAATTTTTACCTTGTTTACAAAAAATACATAATTTAATTTCTAGAACTTTTTACCATATACTCTTTAGGATGTTCGTTGTACTGTACCGACTGTATCAATGATTTTTTCAGAACCTAATTACAGTGATTAGTTACACCATGAGCTTTACGGTGGAGGAAATCATCGAGAGGAAACCTACATACGTCTGAGAAGCAATTCAAAGGCGCATGTATATCGTGCTTGAGTAACGGCGATGGACTCGCCATTACATAATACTAACAAAAGTTACAACAAAAACATATTTTTTATTGAAATAAATAAATAAATAATGCAAGCTCTAAAATAAGACTTCATTCATCAGCACAAGTTTCCAGAAATTCACATTTGCAGAATAAACTTATTTATAAACACATTCTATTTTAGTTTCAACGCTAGGCAAAAGCCTGCATTGAGGAAACCTGAAACAGATGGAATGAATATACCATTAGCAATATTTATTTCGTAGAGGTCAGTAACAAATTAGGTACGCCAGAGTAGTTGTATCGGAAGATTCGTTTATTTAACGTAAATTTACGAATAAATATTATACATACATACATACATATCATCACGCCAAGTCCCTAACGGGGTAGGCAGAGAGTATAGAGCGCCAGTTCTCTCTAGACTTACATACCTCTTTCGCTTCGTCCACATTCATCAGTCTCTTCATACATGCTCGTCGGTTTCGAGTACTCTTAACGTTCCCGTCCTTGAGAGTCCGATCTATTTGATCCAGGTAGTTGGAACGTGGCCTTCCTCTGCCTCTTCTTGCACACACTTTTGCTTTGTATATCTGTTTCGTCAATCTTTCTTCACTCATCCTTTCTATGTGTCCAAACCAACGTAACATGCCTTTCTTCATCTTTACAATCACGCCCTCATTCACGCCAGTTGATTTGCGAATCAACTGGCGTGCGGATTGCGGATTCGATCTAATATCGTTACGCCGCACATTTTTCGAAGAGATCGCATCTCGACTGCATTCAAGCTATTTTCATACTTCCTCTGACATACCCAGGATTCGCTGCCATACAATAAGGTAGGTACCAATATCGCGTTGTGGACAGCAACTCGAGCATTCTTGCTCAGACTTTTACTGCCCATCAATGCCGACAAGGCTCCATTCACCTTATTTCCGGCAGTTATCCTTCTTTCAATAAATAAATATTATTTATCATCAATTTCAATGTGTAAAACGTATGTGTAAGTGATTTATGCAATTGTTTAGCTCCTAGAGACAGATTTCCCATAACTCTTTAGACATTTAACTATAAACTAGGGCTGGCAAAAAGCTACGCTCGTTATTCTTGTGGGCTTTTCACTTTGGAACTTTCCAACAAATTCGTGAGCACTTTCCTAAGTAAGAAGTTAAGGATTCCTTTTTATATAAGTCTATCTTCTAGTATCTATCGTCGTTGTCTTTGTGTACAGGGTGCAGCAGAAAGTTAGTATGGCAGGTCGTACTGAAACAGCTCTATTGTATACATCATTTTAATTGTTTGATTTGACTTCACTTTGTCTACGATATCTATATAGGAAAAAAAATTGTTTGTCAGTATGTTCTTTATAGAATCGTAAATGGCTGGACCGATTTTAATTAAATGTTCTGTGTGTCTTCAGGTGGATTTGAGAATGGTTTAGATTCACAATTGGACCCAATAGGTGGCGCTGCAATCTTGTTTCAGGAAATTTTACTTGTTCACCCAAGCGAAGCTGGGCGGGACAACTAGCATTGAATGAAACTCAAATTTACAATAACTAATAACTAATGAACGGTGAAAAAGGACTTATGTATTTATGCACTTCATATGAAGCATTCTTAAATAATAATGAACAACACTTAAAGATAACGATCAAGCAAGCAAACAATAAGTACATTACCCAAACGGATATTCATACTTGATAATTATATTTCAGTTTTAGCAATTTACATATACCTACCTAGTTGGAGATTTGCAGTGTCGTTTTCCTAAGGTAAGGTCAATAAATTGATAATATGAATCGAAATAGGTCTGTAAGTCTTGCGACAACCGGCGCACGGCGTTCAATTTGTTCTAAGACGTTTGTACGGACTCGCCGTCACGGCTTTGGTCACGTCATGAAGATATATACATAAATATGTACATAAAAACATGTACATATTTACCGAACATTTTCAACGCAACTAATATAACATAATCAACTTTGGCGGTTTTGATAACTTACTTCCCGTTTGCCTTGATAAAGCACAATTACTTTTTGTCAGGGACGAGATAGTGGATAGATAAGTGAACAAAGTGCGCCGGTTAAACGACCTCCGTCAGTGTATCCGCTGTGAGAAGCAATTAGTAGTGTTCGTGTACGATGAGGCACTAGTAATTACAGCTGCGGGATTTGCTGTGGTGGAGTACACCCCTCATACTCACCTTCGCAAAACACCCGCTCGTATTATAATTTCATAATCTTGGTATCCAATTATTTTCATATTTTAGTAGCGACCCGTTGTGACTTCACGTGATTGTAATTTAGAAAAATAGTTTTGGTTAAGATTAATTTGAAATATATGTGAACCTTGAAAACAATTCTCGAAAATTCAGTCAAATTCCGCTAGTAGTTTTTTGATTCATCGCAATCACTTAGACGGACAACACGCAGACTGTCAAATAGACTATTGTCTAATTGACTATTATTGTGATAGACTATTGTCTATTTGACGGTTCGTCGTCGTCCGTCTGTAACTGTTACTGTATCCTCACCTCACTATTATCAGTCACGTTATTCGTATAATATTGGTGTTATAACACCTCTGCCCACCCCTTTAGAAACGCGCAAATATTTATGCTGTAATTTTTGCTATGCAAGAAATGTCTAATTAAACAAAACTTATTTCTGCATCGCTGCATTCTGCCAAATATACCTACTACCGTTTCGCTTCCTTCTGGTGCAATGCATTTCCCGAGTAAAAACAGGTGAAAACACAGACACGGCTTGTAGTAGCCAAGTAGGTAACAGGTGCTTGCATAATTAAATTCAATCTACATGTTGCCGACAGCTAAAATAATAATAAATCTAGGACCCTGAGAATTTAATTTGTGCCGAAGGAAACATTTCGCAGAGCTTTCATTTGTCGCGATTGTCCTCATGGTGATAGTGGATTTGTGTCCCTACAATGTTTACAAATTATGAATAATATATAATAATAATAAAAGTTATTACGAAGATATAGACGTGCTTTAGTAACGGCGATGGACTCGCCATGGCACATTAATACAGTTAAGTGCAGTGAAAAAAAGGCGTTGTTAAAACCTCTTTCTGCTCCTTCAGGGATCCTTGTGCGAAGGCGTGAAGACATAGATTAATATTTCACTAGTATGTAATAGAAAAGATAAGCTTTGAATAGTACTGTTATACCTGATGCTCATGCAATATCGCACTCAACACAAGATGAGTTTTAAAACCCGAATTAGTTTTGGGACGGGCATTGAAAGCACATAAATGTTCCGGTGAAACATCGAGTTTAGTTTCACTTTACGTCCCAATGTAAAAGTGTAAAGTTTCATGCATAGAAACAAAAAGACCGATACTCTGAATGTCAAAGTTGGTCGAGCGTAAAGAATGCATGTAGCGTAGGGAATCCTGGCACAATGCTCCGCTCCGTGCGCAACGTTGTCGCATTGGAGCAAACGGGCCTCAATAAAACGATATTGCCAGAGCCGATACTTCCAAAATAGTTGCCAGACTCTATCTACATGTATTTTATTAAGCACTTATAATAGAGGAAGCGTAGTCATCCGCAATGAGAGAAACACTTTACAATTGCAGGATATTATTCCAGAAATTTAATAAGCAAATATCGGCGCTGTACAATTTGGACACATTCTTAACTGGTCGGATTAGTTACTAGTCGTAATAACTGCAGCTCATATTATTTGATTCGTGAACTGGGCCCTGATCATGCCGAGCTATTGCAAGCATAATTCAAAAATGCAATATCTACCCGTAGTACTCACACATCCGCCATTGATATATTTTAGGTGACAAAGAAAGATAGTGTGTCAATTGCCGTTACTCAAGCACGACTATACATACGACTTTGAATTTCTTCTCAACCGTATGCAAGTTTCCTCTCTAGGTTTTCATTCACCGTAAAGCTCTAGGTGTGAATAATCACTGTACTTAAGTTAAGATAAACTAATTGGTACAGTCAGGATAAGAAATTGCAATATTTGTTTTGCAGGCAAGTAGGTGCTCGATCCACTTGTCCCCCACTGCTCATTATGCATAATTAAATGTAGTAGCTCAAACAAAAAAGTATCCAATTACATGCTCTAAAGGTCCCGTAGTGCTAAGATAATTTGCAGTTCGCATCTAAAAGGTCAAACAACCCAAAGGGGTTAACGGAGGCCTAATTATTGTCGTCGCTACACCCGCCCATTTGTAAGAGGCTTTTAAATACGTAAATGTGTTTACATAGACACGTAAACATTGCGGTCTGACGAGAGCATTTCTGCTTTAGAAATGTCAACATTTGAAGGTAGCGAACGATGTAGTGTTGTGTTCCTGCGGTGAGTAAGGTTTCCAGAACTTCACAAGGATTGACTATGCTGGCAAAGGGGGGATCCAACCGTCGATTATAGCTATATAATGAAAGCTATTAATATAATTCCGTTAGGAACCGCCTTTAAGTTACGATGACCGCTTAATATCAGGCGGGTGGAAATCTTTTCAATGCCATCTTTGTGCCTAAGACTATAAAAAGTGTTAGTATTAAAAGGCATGAAAAACCGGCCCATATTTAGTCGACAAGCGGCGTTACAGCCACGGGACGTAAGAGTAATAATGAAACAAGTAGAATATACCACTATTTGATGTCTTCATTACACTATCGTAAAGGCATTGTGTGTCTGAAGGTATGTCGTAAGCCGTAAGCATATGCAATTGAGTTGGAACGCCGATGGTCCTTACCGAGCACGTAGAGCTGCGGCATGCTCTCCGGAGCCTGCAGGCTGGGCGCGTTTCATTTCACTTGGCTACACTCACGTCGCAAAGCATCGCAAATCGCAGCCGTCGATTGACGCCGTACAGAGCGTACCTCGCATGGCTTGGCCCGCCGCGGGACTTTATTTACACAAAACAAAAGCCTCTGTGTTTGACCCAAGGGTTCGGTTGCATTAACATTTTTAACATTGTTTACGTATTTATTCAAATAAATATTTACATAATTTTACTGATATTCGTTGAGTTGGCTATTAATTAGAGTTACTTTTTTAAGAGAAATTAATTCAATACTTACAA